>DWQL01000338.1:0-16167 GCA_018231265.1 Noctuana haematospila | reverse complement strand
TGATTCTATTTATTTATTTTAAGTTTTTACTGTAGTAAAACAGTAATTTTTTTTTATACAAGTATATAATTAACATTCCTAATAATTTACCAATAACAATACTGAAACATTATTTATTTTTATTATTCAAACTCGTAATTAAAACCACACTATGGACACAATATAATCTACATAAATATTACGAGTACATATTAAATATAAGATTATTTTTATCCTGTTACTGCAAAAATAACTGCTTTGTTACATGGACATTATAGTTTTGACCCAAATATAAGTGTGTTATACGTTTAAATACGATGCTTGTCGCTTATAAGATGCGATATGGTGCCGATAAGCCATACGCCTTGCGTGTTGATGGCCCAAACTACCCTGGCTCGCGTTTTGCTTCAAAAGGGCCTTGATTAAACTATTCATAGACTTGTAATTAAAAATTAAATACAGGTTAGTTTCATTTTTGTACAAGAGTGGAAAATTTAATGGTGACCTTACATATTAAGTTTTTTTTCGACTGAACTTTTTTTAACGGACATATAAAAGAAGTTAAATATTTTGTTTCTCTCAGAATAAATTAATTCTATTATGTAATTATTATCTAAAAAAGATAATATCGAATGTAAATATGTTTTAGATTTTGCAATAATGTTATTTTGTTAGTTTTAAATACGTTGTATTTTTTTTAAATGTGTGTCTCGATCTTTAATGGGCAATCGATCATTGATATAAAGTATAGGTAGGTACGTTCCAGTTGACAAACAAAAGTTGCCTTTTCATCATACTGATAAGGAAAAGCCTTAATGAAAAATAAAGTGTTATTTATTATCAGCATAACTAAAAGAGGCTGTGTATTATGTAGAGTGTATTATACTCGTAACTAAACGGGGTCAACGACTTAACTCTTCAGCAAACCATTCCGCTAAATTAAGCCATAAACGAGCTAGAGTAATCGAACTATAAGCTATGGGTGTAAGATGCAATCACTGTTTTTTATGAAACAGCTGCATCGTTCCCTTGGCATTTTGATGAGTGTCTTATCTTATATATTATCTCTACATTCACTACACTGTATGAGCATAGTGTTTTAAGGGTTCCCTCTTTTATTTATGAAGCCTCGAAGGGCTTTTTATATACCTATTTAAGTACTTATTTATACCGTAATCCGTTTTCGATAGTTTTAATTGATGTTATGTAAGTTTTGTCCTTTAGAAAGATTGCTCTTCGTATTATTTGTCATTCAAAAGCGTATTCTTCTTAGTAAAGCTTCAATGTTATCGTCATCTTGGCATGTCCGTGATTCATAAATGAAATTGTATGTAATGATCTACTTTAACGTCTAGTAAGTCTGTAACAAAGGGTACCGATCGCAATAGAACGCATAGAATGTCTTTAAAGTAAGAATCTACACAGCTTATTCAGGCTCGAGTAGGTAGAGTAGGTATTCTCTACTCGTACATTAATTTTAAAGTAGGTGTAGCTAAGTTACCTGCTTAGTTACCTGTAATGGCTTTTCGCGCTTCGTTGTATATTTTAAAATATATAATAATAACTAATTTCTATAACATTTGAAATGACCTAGAAATAGTTTATTTATACAAATATGGGTGCATGAAGTTGTTAAGGAAATATTCAGTTTGCCATATTTTACTATATTTCATGGTATATAAATATTTATTCTTATTTAATCAAATGCAAATAATATAAAAAAATATTACTGACAGAGTGCGATAGAAGCATGTTTTGCAATGATGAAATGACGGTAATATTACAAATCTAATCGCGTTATTTCATCAAGCGGAGATAAGCCCATGCATTAGGGTCCATAATTTAGGTGATTAACAAATGTCAGTGCGGTTGACAATTAGTGTGACGTGCACGGGGTACGCACTTTTGCAGGCTTATTTTATATTATTACTCGAATAATTTCCGCTACATACAAATACAATAATTAGTTTGTCCTTATCCGGGGCGTAATAATGACATAAAATTGTTGAAGAAAGAAATTATTGTCTTTGTCCAAAGATTTATAAGTCAAAAATTTAAAATATTTCATTTTTAATTTACAAAGTTACATTATAAAGTTATGTAAGTATAGATTACTATAGAATAGATTTATACCGAATAATATGTATAAAGAGAATACATTAAATATTACTTATACCTATAGTTCAAACAGTGACTATTCCACAAATAACTTCTAGAGAGGAATATCCGTCTGTAAAGAGCTTGCTACCTTTACGAGTACGTTATACTTATTCATAAAAAGTAAAAACCTAAAAAAAAAAACAAAATATAACCAACTTCTTCGGGCAAGATAACGGCGAAGCCAAAAATACATAACGCTGCGGTTTTCGGACACGATTCATTAACATAACAATATTACAACAAAACGCCTGGTATCTTTTTCAACTCTTACGTCTTGATTATTCTTAAACCTTCGTCATACATAAATGTAACCAGACAAACGTATTTTAATTTTATGTTGAACAGTTTAAGTGTAATGCTCGTTCAAGTAGGAGTATGTAGTCGTGTTGGAGGCCGCCTAGTAATAATACATGTCGGCGTCAACTTAGCGTGTGGTCCGATCGCGCGGAGACTCGAGCAATCGTTTTGACGGCAACTGATATGTTCCACTTGGCAATAAGTGTGCACAATTTCCTTAATCATTTTTATATGTTCGCTGAAATTTTGTATTCAGCAGTTCTTTGTAATTTTTGTAGGAAGGGCAAATCAGAAATTTGTTCCAATAAAAATGAAAAAAAAAAACCCCTACGCCATCATCAATACATAAGTAGATGATATTATTATATTAGTATTCGTTTTTGTACATACATAGTATATATACAAAAACTCTTAATAAAAACGTAAACGGTTATACGATAGAAATAAATACATATACATAAATTTGTAGATCACAGTGGAGCAAACCTAAATAATGCTCCGATGGTAGATATCGTTGTCTAATACGAACCTATTTACTGTAAGGCCTGTAAGCCCCTATTCAGTCCTCTGTACCGTTACTAGCCTGATATTATGAGCCAGAACATGACCCTACAATAAGCCCAGTTAGAAAGTCACTGTATTCACGAAATATCTATCCTACTAATATTACAAACGCGAAAGTTTGTAAGTATGGATGTTAGTTACTCTTTTAAGTAAAAACTATTGCATGGATTTTGATAAAACTTTACAATTATGTAGTATACCTCAGAATAAAACATAGGCTACAATTTATAAAGATATTGTGTTTTGCTCGAAATACTAATCCTGCGCAGACAAAATCGCGGGCACCAGCTACTTACTCCATATGGCACGTAATAAAAAGTACACTTTTGTTATTAATTAATTACTGAACTATTTTCATCTAATTTCCACGTGAACGAAATCGCGGCCATTGACTAGTACACTAATAAATCTTTTGTTAAAATTACTTAGTTTTGATGATTGGATTATTTCCTTTTAAAGACAGTGTTGATTAAGCTTTAAGCTGCTTTAATTAATTAGGAAAGTAATGACTACTTTATCTCGTTAGTGACGTATTTATCAATAGAGAAATGCTATGTTGCTTAAGAGCTTTTTAACTCTTCAATTTTATCTTTTTAACCGAGTTCAAAAAAGGAGGAGGTTCTCAATTCTACTGTATTTTTTTATGTTACCTGATAGTGGCTCATAGCTTCGTTTTTTTTCTGGTGCTTCCCGTGTGGCCATATTTAAATTTGGTCCAGTTCTAAGAATGGTATCCATGAGAAAAATATAAGTCTTAAATTTTCAAATTTGTATTAAGTATGTCGGTTGTTTTTGTAACGCGAGTTATAATTATATTGTGATAAATTAGCTTACGTCCGTATATTGAACAAGAAAATCATACAGTCACTCGTAAAAGGTAATGCATTGGTTATCGCTCGAGCTTCTTATGAATATAGTGTCATGTTGCCTCTTATCGGGCGACAGGCCCGAAAGATAGCATTCAGTAGGGAGTGACAATCGTCATCTTTGTCTTAGTGACATAAAGTTAAAATTTTATAATGCGTTGTAAATTCCAATTTTCATCAGTCTGAGAAACTAAATTCTAATCCTTCTTCTGTCGTCCTACCATTAGTTTGTATGCTTCTTGGTAACCGTTGAAGGGCGTAACCGGTTTAAATAAATCTTTTAAAGAAACGTTAATTGACTGTCTGGGAAGTGTATTCAAGCGCTCACTAAATTCGAACCGTGGGATTCGAAGTGAGCAAGTTCAAACACGTAAATTACATTGTTGGGAGATACGTGGAGTGATTTATCTCGGGTGGAGGCGCGTCAGTCAATCCGAGGCGGTTGTCTGTCAGTTCGATTTACACGAACCGTCGCTACTCACGACTTTGGGTGCCCCTATAAGGCCGTTTACCATATTGTTCACTATTCATTCGATACATTTAACTAATGTCTATGGAGTCTTGCTTTCGTTAAAGTTTAGTAGCATAAGTTCTACATTTATAGGTATAGAATCGCGAATCACCGAATTTTATTATTTTCTGAAATGTCTAGTATTTCTGGAATGCCTGGCGTGATGTATAAATGTATAGAAGGGCTTTAAGCTACTCATATATTACGCTATTTATGTTATGCTATTCTTTTTTTTGCGTGTGCGCTGAAAATTTTCGATTTCCTTGTTTGGCGTTTTACTCGTGTTGAGGCTATCTATCATCCTAATTAATAATTATTACAATGCCCACATTGACTATAAGTTTTCCCGCTAACGAAAGCCAGTGGCAAGACTAGGTAATATTAGTTACCGTTTGATATCGCTTTTGAAACCGTCATGAATTTAATACAATATTGATAGAATATGGAATTATAGCTTAGAATATAGCACTAACGTGTCAGACTGTCAGTCAATTAGAATCTATTGTTGTGTCACTTTGATTTACAATTTATATAGATTTAGCGCTGCATACGACCCCGAGGGTGCGTGTAGAAAACGCTTCATTAAATCCTGACATGGTTCTCGAGTTCAGCTTATTACAATTTCATTATACCTATGTGTACTTAATAATATTTTAAACCCCTTTGTATGTAGGTATATTGTTTTTAAAAAAGGTAATTAAAGTAAAGTTATTTTTGACTTCTTAATAAAGAAAAACGTTTTGTTAAAGTGTCTACAGTTAGCAAATGTAGAGTGGTACATTTAGGTAGGTACTTAAAGAGTAGGTGACTATTTTAAGTTAAATAGCTACAGCTTATAAACACATTTAACCTCAAATAGAAGCACAAAGAACCTTGCATCATTGTTGTTACTCCTGAAAATCTCTGTTCGAAAATGTTTAAAATCTATGGCATATCTACTATTTT
Source organism: Noctuana haematospila (assembly GCA_018231265.1). Taxonomy (NCBI): domain Eukaryota; kingdom Metazoa; phylum Arthropoda; class Insecta; order Lepidoptera; family Hesperiidae; genus Noctuana; species Noctuana haematospila. The sequence continues at coordinate 10,845 of DWQL01000338.1, read as the reverse complement.
GTAAATGAAACGCGATAATTGCATCACTATAGAAATAATTTTAGTGACGTGGATAGCACACAGTTTACCAACTGCTCAGATAATGTAGCAAGTAGCAATAGACGTTTGTGATTTCGATGAGGTTCGATTACATGAGTGCGCGTCGAACGCAGTGCTCACAATTCGCGACGCGCCCAATAAGGCCCGATTAACACGCTCCACTAAGCCTCCACACGGCTTCCGCACGATTAGCCCAACTTTAACTCATCTAAATGTTGATTTTGTGCCCCGGGGAGTGATTGGGACTTGCTAGACATGGTATGATTACCTCCAGCGTTGACTGAAACCGTCTTACAAAGTATATAACCTTTACGTATGCGATGATACATGAAATGAGGATTTCATTCACTTTTTATTTTTATATCTACAATTAATTTGGTAGAATTTGCATTACTTGAACGGTTTATGCTCTCAGAGATTTTAAAAATATATTTAGCTCAACTACACACATCGTTCCTGAACTCCTGAGCATACCTACTAGATTAATTTGTCAATAATTTAACGTCATAAAATGCAAATTTTTTGACACAGTTAAGAAATTTGGTATTTTTTTAGGTGGTAGAATTATTGCGTTGTGCAACAATTTCATACCAGAAGTCTAGGTACCTTGAAAGTCTTTACATAGACCTACGTACAATATAAATACTTACTATATACAAAAAAATAATATTAGAAATAAGGAATTAGGAATTAGGAATTTTTTGTACCACATATATGTATAACAGGTACATTTCATTTACCTATTATTGAGAACTAAATTGCAAAATCACAATGGGAACACATTGCGCAAATCTCATTTGCTGCTTGCAATAAGCCTTGTTCAATTACACGATTCAATTAAATATTTGATATTCCGGCATTGTATTGGAGGCCTAGTGGGTTCACTTATTTGACTTTATTTGTGCCGTTTGTTTCTACCGCGCACCCGTTGGAGCCCGTCCAACAATTTTACACAATCATTCCACTCAACTAAGCGTTGCCATAAACACAAGCCGGCAGGTATGAATTGCACAAAAAATTGGAAATAATTGCCGCTCTGTTTTTGGACTTCCTTTTAGCAATATCAATTTTTAATTCATGCATGACAACTTTTTATGTGGTTACATTCATACATGTCATATATGTATTTACGTCATTATAAATTCTGATAACATCAAACCGCCTTTTACCTCGAGTTATAAATCATATTGTTTTAAGAATTGGGAATTGTGTGTACAATATTAATTTAATTAAGTCCAACATGCATCCGCAGCCAGAATTTGTAACAGTCCGAAACCGACATTTGATTTTGAATGCGGGAGTTAAGTTCAGCGCGAATCCGCAGAACTCTCGCGGGCTATTTTAGTCGCGTCGCTGGGCGCATTGTGTCGACAATAGAGAGTTGTGTACGTTCGGGAATCACACATGTTTTGTATTTTATTCCCTCTATCCACGATAGCGGCAATCTAACGGAAGTGATAAACGGAGACAGCGGTTACGTACATACAACGTAGGTATACGTTCGTCTGTGTCATTCATAATATATATTATAAGAATTTAGATCTAACAAAAATATTTTTTTCGTATTATGACTGACTAGAAGTAAAATGATGGCAGAATCGTAACCATGATTATTCTTGTACCTGCGTTTAGTTATGTTGCCTGAAATACATTTTTATTATTGTTTTAATTTTTTTGTTGCAAAAGTGTAGAAAACAAATTTTAATTATCTTAAAATGTCATTTAATAGCCGTTCGTAGGAAACCAATCTTGTATAAATTCTGAGACTTAATACATTGCGTATGGAATTTTGGCTGGCATCGCTCCAGTCGTTTCAATTTAGTCCCGCCAGAGACTCATCGTAAACATCCCTAAATGATAAACGTAGAATGTAACGTTCAAGCAAAACACGAAAAATTGTGCATCCATTTATTTTCTCCATCGTAGAGGCGTGAAGAAGTTCTTCGGAGCAATTTATGAGTTCAAATACAGTTCGGCGTATTCACTGCGAAAGTGGCCCGTTACAATTTTATTTATGTTCAAGAAAATTTATTATGTAAAATACCACGACGCGATGCCCTAAGTTTGCGTGCCGATTTAGGTCAAGCGGTTCTGTTTGTAGAAAAGATGATTTTTCTAAGAATATTTTGATGTAGATTATGTTTAAGGCAGTAGGATATGTGTTTACTGTGACAATTTATATAAACGAGTAATGCCAATCTATTGAGAAAATTGCTCAGTGATATACAATATATCTATATGACATATATGGGTCGAAATTCAGCAAGTCATAGCATAATATATAACTCAACATGTCACTTAATTTCGAACAACAATGTTGCTGTCATGTATTGACGGGCGAGTGGCTTCAAAATCCAATTCCCACGGAACAACAATACAGCGGGGAGCAGAGGTCGCCGATAGCATCGCAGCCTTCGCCGCCGCTGCACATAAATCTAGCTTTGATACGTTTTGGTAAGAAGCCAACAGCCCGCTATCCGCCCTCGGCCGGCTTCGACTTGGACCGAAAAATAAACTGTTTTTGACCAACTTGTTTTGGAATCTGCGATTTCGGACTGCTAGATAAAAAAATCGAATGTGCTCGTTTTCTGTTGATAATATTACTGTATCTATTAGAAATAAAAAATATAGTATTTTCTCTTTGTATAATTTAGGTATGTATTGTATACCTACTTTGTATGATTCATCAATTTTGAATTTGTTGCAATCCCAAAAAAAATAATTAAAATAATAAGTAATGTAAGCAACATTTCTTACTTTTAAGTCTAAACCTGTTTTTGTACTTAGTATATTACCATATATAATTATAATATATTATTACTATTCCTTCCATTATTCCATTTCAATTCTTATGTATTGTATTTAAAATGAAGGTATTCATTTTAATCTAAAATTAGCAATTTTTTAAATTTAAAATTCTTTATTACCTTGTTAAATATAGTTTTAAATAAGAAAATCAAAGTAAATTTGGTATAAAACGGGGCTAATACGGCTGTAAATGTTCTGGCGGGCGAGAAGTCGGTAATTAGAGAGTTGTCTTTTCACAAGCGATAAGTTCGTGAAGTAATAGGGTTCATTTTCAAGTCGATGAAGCGCATTCATTAATCAACATGGCGGAATGGCGATGCTTCCGGCCGACGCACGACGTCGCTCAACGCCGGAAAAACGGTTTATTTCTAATTGTTTGTGATTAAATAAACATAGAACAACGATTAGGCAATATCGTTTATCATACGTGTTGATTAATTGGTTTTCCTGTTGTTGTAACGGATGGTTTAAGTGTTTTATCAAAAATATAATTTAATTGCATTCATCTCATTACTATAAGCAAAGCAGGTACCGATAGCAGCTTCTTTCGAACGGCTTACACGCACCTACACCATCACGAAACCTTTAATGATAAAGTCATCTCACTGACATTAATTGCTGTCGAACTACTGGACAAGGGTCATTTAATTTCTTAGTCCTATTTCTTTAAAACTACTTAACTATACTATTTTATTTACAACTAGGAAGGAACTCCAGGTACTAAATAGGTAAATGGCTTCAAACGTCCCCACTAACAATGCAATAATTCCAGCAATGTATAAAAATACACCACGACCACAAACGAGTCCACAGCTAATGGACCGAAGTTATGATAAACAGGTGTCTTAAACTCAATCCCGTATTTCCTGCCTCGTTCAAACAATAAACCACGCTGAGAGTTAGTGAGCAAGTGTTTTGTATAGGGGCATTCAATTAGTTAGCAGAACTTGTGTTCGACCACAATCGGGTTTCACCAATTTAAAGTTCAATATTCAACATATTTTATTAAAGACACCTTTTGTTTTCATCCATAACCTGGCGCAATCGCGTCAGTACTTATTAAAGATTAAACAACTACCTATAGACTACTCGTATAGTTGAAAGTTATTTGTCTCGTTGTCGCGGCGTTTGCGCTTTGCATAGGTACCTACGTCAATCGAACGCCTACGCTGGAGCTGGATAAACGCTGGCTGGCGACGGCGTAAAGTTGTAATGAGACTCTAAAACTATCTGTTAGTTCCAGGTTATTCAAACTACCAATATTAAATGAAACCCCATTTAATTGCAAGGTGGACGCCGTAATCGGCTTATCCTTTACCAAACATTCCTTGTTAACAATTTTCTAACATGTCATATCGTTGTTTGTTCCCTATTAATATCGTTCATATTACGTTGAGTTTCCTAATGATTAGTGCGCATTAGTTACAGTATCTGAGCACGGGGACAAGTCCGAGATCAAAACGATATCGTCCGTGTCACGGTCCGCTGATCACAGCACAAAATTAATTTAGGTTTAAGGCGTTTGAGGCGAATGAACACGTTTATATTGGGATATTTCTAGCGCTTGTGATGCGGCAACTTGTATTCATAGGCACATCGCAGTTACTGTCAGTTGGGTGTCAGGTGTCAGGTTGGGCGCGGTTTCTTCGGAATTGATCTGTAAAATTGATTTCCATTAGCCAATAACAAAGACTGTTGCGACAGGCCGTGAACCGTACGAATTTATATTTTCTTTTTCTGCGGTTGCGGCGCTGTAATTCATGCGATTTACGCAGCATTGTTAACCCTAAAATTAACATTAACGTGTCACGATTTATTTCGTTTTATTTGAAAAAATAGACAAAAAAATGTTCTGTCCTGAATTTTACCACGAATCAGCCAATTTTACGCACCTGTGTCGAGGCATTTTTTCAGTAGAATATTTTATGGCTGATTAACGAGTAATTCGTTTTCATTTTCGTTAAAACGAAGTTAACGCTTTAAGAAAGGGTACGAAGCTTGAAAAAACATGAAATTTTAGAGCAATTACAAAATTACGTGTAAGGTGAAAGTAACAGACACTGGCGCATAGTACCTAAGCGCCTAATAGGTACTCGTACATGCATATTATTATTTCTTCTATAACTCTTTTATTCGTAATATGCATATTATGTATTTAAAACAGCTAATTAAGTCGCTTTGTAATGTATATTCCAATTATTTGTTAAAATTTCAAAATGCAATCTATTGGAAACAAATCGATGACAGTAAGAAAATTTACGTAATTTCGTGATTTTATTGCTATGGACAAATGTTTCAAGTTTCAAGTAAATACTGGTAATGTAAAAAAATAAGTCTGAGATTGGTGATTTTGCTTTGTACCCTGTCATAGTAATAATGATTTCTATTACATTACTTATAACGGACAAACACAAATACAATACTTTACTTAATTTTGACTTGATTTATAAGCGACTTCAAAGGAGTTGAGTGCAATTTAGTACAATGGATTGAAAATTGCTTCTCTGTGGGTATGTTGGGCGGGTAACCGCACCGTCACTAGTTTCCTTCGCTCGGCTCGCTCGTTGACCGTCTGTTCATGCAGCATGTAAACTTTCTGTAATTTAGAGTAAACTGCAACTCCACCATATAATATACACATAAGGTGAGTAGGTATAGTTGTGATTACTTACATGACCTACACTACTCGCTGGTCGCTTTTATTAATTCATCTTAGTGTCGTTGATTAATTATCTGCTCTGAAACTTGAGTAATTATACAATTAAGTTGCGGCAAGCGAAATTTTGTTATATATTATTAAAATATTTCTGTATGCTATTATGTGATAAATTAGAACTGTAATAAGCTTGTCTTGTGGACGTTTTGTTGGTTTGGAGTTTAGCTTAAATAAAAAAAGTACATTGACATGATTTCTACATTAGTATTTTAGTGAGTTATTATTATGTGAATCTAATGATAACAGTATAATATACTTTTAGTGGTACTTTTTCAGTATATTGCCTTATTTCAAAAAATAAGATACGTAAATTAAGAATAGGCTGTAGTTAGCTAATATGCTTAGCTTAATAGACTTAGCTCTTAATACAATACAGATCATACATTTTTACGCCAGTGAAATAATATGGAACTCTTAAAAAAGGTACTTACGTTTTGAACAGATTATTTAAAATAACTTGTATCAAATTCGTTGGAAAACATTTCTTACGATGCGATATTCAAATAGTATTATAACAAAGCCTTTGCCTGCAGTCCTGCTATGATTATAATAAAACCAAGCCTGCTTTGCCTTTCAATGGACTTTCCCATACGTAATAAGGCCGCTGCATTAAAAGGCAATTAGTTGTAAGATGTGGGCGTAGAATATTAATGAATAACGCATATTATATGAACACTATTAATTCTCTCTACTTCTCTCTTTTGGCCGTAGGCAGATCATAGCTAATTACTTGCATTAAAGTAATGAAATGTAGGTAAGTATAAAATAAATAGTTATAATTGCTTATTGCTGATCAATTAAAACTACATTAACATTACCTTCAATAAACGAAGGCTCTCAGCTTTTGATATTGTTTACATTAACGTACGTTGTAACGTAGAAATTAAATAAAATATATTTTAAGAATTGGAAAAACACGCTCTAATAGCAATCTAAACAATGAAGTAGATAATAATTTTTAAATACTTAGTCATTTATTAGGAGAATAATTAACTTTAATGTAAAAAAGCTTGGGATGGGGTACTCCATTTACATCTTCATCATACATCATCACAACCGGAGAATATATGTCAAGAAATTTAAACGAGCCCGAATTTAATAGGGTTGCGTCATTTTGTTACAGTGTTCCTACGGCCATCTTTCAGGTCCATCATCAGACAAGCTTAACTTTAGCTCAGTCAAATTTAACAGAATTTATTGCCGGTTTTTTTGAATGAGTTATCGGTAAAGCTAATTGAAAATATATTTTTTTCAAAATTCTAAACTTTTTATTCGTCATACGGTACCTATTTCTATACTCGTACACTATGACTAGATCGTTAAATAATACGGTACCAATTAAATTAAAAAAGTGTATTAAAAAATATGTATGATACTATGATATTATTAAATACACGGAAGCGTTTGCTCCAATGAAAAAGGAAACTAAAAATAAGAGCAGTTTTCAATAGTCTATCCATCTGTAGGATAGTAGGTAGTTCCTTGCTGTGAGCACGGCCGCGGTCAATGAGTCAATGGAACTTGGAACTGTGCGAGGCTGCGAGCGGCTTTCATATAATAAAACACGAGTACTCCATTTCCATGAAAAGATTTTATAGTTTAAATAAGGTCTTTTTATTGGTACTCTGCTCGCATGCTGATTTATTCACTACATAGCATTTAAAGATTGGTCCGTTGTAACTACAAAGCAAATGTGTGTTTATTTGTGATTTTGAACGTTTGTCGCGGAGTTTTCAGTGGAAGTGGCACTCGCGTTTGTTTGTTATCGTTGTGCGGCCGACGGCAACGGGTCCACAGGATGTAATCGTATTCGTGAGGGACTGCCATCGTAAATCTGCCTAGACCGGAATGGGTTACACAGCATTGGCTCCATAAATTGTCTATCCATAGTTTACGATGCACTCTGAAAGGAAACTGGCGACACTCCCGCTCCCATACTCAGATTGAACACTTGAACTTTGCCAGCCACTCCATGATTTATTTAAGTAGGTACGGGTAAGTGTACTGTTAGCAGTCTTTCAGCAACACTAAATCCTGTAAGTTAAAATTTTGTCTAGGTTTTTCCGAACACAAATTTTAAACATTTTATAACATACAAATTGTACAAATTGTATAACTTTTTTTTTCAATTGTTGTTATAAATTATTGAAAACACAAAGACAAGTTCCAAAATTTTTTTAGTCTGTAACAAATGCCTTCTAACACTTTAATTTTATTATTTTTAGGTTAGTGTGACACTTTTCCTAAAATAGGTTTCCCTCCTAATGTCTTTGACGGCTTCTATGTACCTATCCACTCAATAGTACAATACGAACATAAATGAATTTGAGCTAAAGATATAACCATTTCCCGTTAAAGTTTCAATAGATCGTAGTGATATAAAAAATTGCGAATTGTAAAAGTAAACTCGATGCGGATAAGTAAATGGCAAAAGTGAGATCTTTCCTGAATGTTAAGCAGGTTGAAAGCTATTTCCACAGGACTAAATCAATCAAAGCGGCTGCCCTTCGAGCCTTATTGAAATGCAAGAGATCCATTTATTACTCCGCATTCAATTTTGCCGAGAAAAATGTTCTAGAAAAACAAATTTATTTTCTAATTTTGGGAAAGTATCTCCTTATCTAGTGACTTTCTCTGTTGTTTTAAAACTGTCTTTAAACACTTTAAACTTTACATAATAATATATGGTTATAGTCTTGTTATAGTAGAAGTAATGCTACCATTTTATCAATTAACAATAAAGTATTAAGTAGTATTAAGATTCCAATTGGGATTGAATGTTTCACAAACTCCTTAATAACATGTCTGTCATTCTAGAATACCTTGCTGAGCATATTTTAAATATTTCCTCGGGATTTTTGCAACGCAAAAGTTACGAGATAGTAAAGATAACAAATAATTTTGGTGTTGTATGATTTATTTGGAATTTTGATTTCAATATCGTATTTAACAAAACACGATTGCCAATTAACATCCATTTTTATTATAATTAATTATGAATGCTAATTTTAATCTCTTAACATTCACCCTCCCGACTTAATTATCTTAATCGCACAGATTACGATTGATAATGAAGATTTTATTCATGACAAGTCTCAGAAAGATTGATAAATTATTAATTTAAGTGAATAATTTTCTTAGGCGTGTTGATTGAAATTTTGATTCAAACGTATTAAATTCTTAAAATATTTAAGAAATTAGGAGTTATGCATTTGTCTTATAAGAGTACATACGTCTTATAATATTATATTATACTACATTATATCGGTTATACTACATTATATCGATTATAGGTATGTTTCGTAAGTAGCCTTGTCTTTAGTGAGTGACTGACTGAGTGAGTGACTCTGCAATATGTTACTATGAACCTAAACATAAGGCTTACTTTGTAACCCTCAAAAACGAAGAACAATGAGACTGATCGTGGCACATTGTTTCCGCAAACAAATTAAGGTCGACTTAAATATAACTGTTGTATGAAAAGTAGGTACATATCGAGTTTCGTGAGAAGTTATTCCTGCTGCGTCACTTAGCTATTTGCAACGACCGCAGTGATCTCACACCACTGAAGTCACCAGACGCCTAAAAGATATAAATGCCATTCACAATTAAACTCTATGATACTGCTCCGAACGTTTTAATTTCATCCTTATTTGATATGTGAACATTTTAGAAAGAAATAATTTATATTGTCTCAATAAATTATCACTGTGAGCTTTAACAGTGACGTGGCAATTAACGCTCTTTTGATGTCGGTTTTTCTTGTGGTAATATTTATGAAAAGTAAAAATAAAGTCATGAACGCAAATAATAAACTTGAAATTTAGCTGAGTTAATTTTAGTAGATGATGGCGACAACCGGCGATAATAGCAGGGACAAACTGGATAAGATCCGGTCGGACACACCTTACCAATGTGTAGAATCATTAACCGCAACTGTATACAAGCATGGTTTGGGAAGAATGAGACATCTACCATGTCTCTCGAGACAAATCCATGTCCGACCACAAGGAATGGGCTTTGTGGTTGCGAAATGGAAATGTTGTATTATAGCTGAGATAAATTTTGTACTTACATAAACAGCTTGCATTCATTACAGTTTGGAGAACAGAAAGCAGACGGCGTAAATAATAGTTTCTCGCTTACAAGTGTATGCTCCATGTACCGAAATATATTTAACATTTACTTTCAGGATTTGCTGTGATACGCGGAACGCTTGTTGTTTATTTATTTGGGGATTAAACATGCAGTTCCCGCGCATAGTAGAAGTAGTACGGCCTCAGTGGTTTCTACTTAAACTTTGCTAAACGGTCAGCTTCTGAAAGCCTTCTAAACTCCGACTGCATTTTGCGCTTCGAATTTTGTATGTTGAATAATATTAGTTTTGTACTTTCACTAAATATACATGCACCATTGCTCTATTGGGGTTAAACAACTATCGATTATAAATTATTTAGTATTCAATACGTATAGTTTATATTGCCTAAATTATGTCAAGAAGTCCAATAGGGTGTAAACATTGAAATAAGTTTTATACATCAATGGTTGTGAAGGTATTCTAATTAACCGACTTAAAAAAGGAGGCTGTTGTCAAGTTGTACTTTCCACACGCGTTACTCTTGCGATGTTATCTGACAGTATGTACGCCGCATTTACCAAACTTAAACGCTTCAAGATTTTGGTGTGGTTTGATTGTATATAGGTATTTTTAAACCTAGACTCAGCACAAAAAAAGCATCAAGTACCAAACACCAACAATGTTTATAGGCGGGACCACGTTATTTATGTGTTTTAAAAAATATAGTAAAACAAATTATTTAATTGCTTTTCACTTTTATAGGATACATAAGGTTTATTACGACATCTATAGATCTTTTAAACGAGTGTAAGCCAACATAAACAGCTGCCAGATTAAGGAAATTATTTACGGCATCAATAAAATTGGTATGAGTGCTCATGAAATCATAACCTCTTTGTTGATAAGCAAAGAAGTAAACTATTTAGTAATTTGTAGTTTTATTTACAACGTTTTAAATAATAAAGAAGTAAAATGCTATTACAATAATTATGTTACTTTAACCCAGGGCTACTCAAAGTGTTGTTCGCGAACCCCTAAGTTTTCGCAAATCAAATCTGTGTTCGAGATACATTGAAAACTCATTACTTTTATCGTAACTATCTTATTTCTGACTTTTGGTTTTCCTTCCTTCAACCTTTTTTTATGTCCCACTGCTGGGCACGGGTCTCTCCCCACAACCGGGGAAGGCCTGGAGCATACTCCA
>DWQL01000337.1:0-16176 GCA_018231265.1 Noctuana haematospila | reverse complement strand
AGCCTTTTCAAAAAGTTTTTGGTCATTATTGATTTCAAGAGCCATTGAAGGAATTTCTTTTTCAATGATTATTATGGTCGGAATTGTTTTGATCAACTTTTGGTTTAAAGATAGCAGTAGTGGGATCGCAACTGGGATTTGGGGAACTTTTTCGGCATTAGGATCAATGCTAGCAATGAATTTATTTAAACCATTAGCAAAAACATACGGTTTACGTTCACTTTGGCTGATCATTGCTGTTTTATCTATGATCTTTTTATGTCTATATCTTTTTTTATTAGATGAACCACGTAGTCGATCCAAAACTGGGTCACAAGCAGATAAAGGCTCATTCAAAAAAGCAATAGAAAATAAGGGGATTTGGCTATTAGCACTTGCACAAGGTTGCATGGCGTTTATATTGTTTGCCTTTATCAATCTTTATCCGCAAATTTACACACAACTATACGGATTGTCAGAGACCTTAGCTAATAGTTACACTGGATATTTTGGGCTATTCGGGATTCCATTTGGCGCATTGGCGGGTTATTTGATCGATAAGACTAAAAAGGGGCAAGTTATTATTTTCTGTTCATTTTTATTGATGTTAGCGGCTACTTTTTGGATGGGCTTTTTATCTAACAGTTTTACATTTTTCGCCCAGCTCTTTGCACTTTCAGCTGGAGCCAGTTTAGCTTCCTCATGTGTAATGATTTTAGTACCAAAAATAGTGAAAGAAGAACGATTGATCGGTACCAGTATTTCATTTATCAATTTATTTTATTATATCGGCATTTTTATTGGAACGCCGATTGTGATAAAAATTAGTGACTCAAGCCAATCATGGATAATTGCTATTTATTTACTTAGCGGCGTGGGCGTTATTGCTTTAATAGCTGTTTTTGGATTTGTTAAATTAACTAAACAGAACGCAGTCTTGTAATTCTGTTTGCTGACAAGAAGTATTTTTGATTACTTCTTTAAATAAAAAACTTGGAAGGTGACAAATAATGGAAAGAGAATTTCAAACCACTCTTGCATTTGCAAAAGAATTAGATGAAAAAGATCCACTTAGAAGCATTAGAGATCGCTTTTATGTTCAACCTGGCGAAATTTATATGGATGGTAATTCTTTGGGCTTGGCATCGAAAGACGCTGAAAAAGTCTTACTAAATATGCTGGATATCTGGAAAAAAGAAGGAATCAAATTATGGGATGGATTGTTTCATTATCCTGGAAAATTAGGCGAGATGACAGCACCGTTGATCAATGCTTTTCCAGAAGAAATCGTCATTACAGGGAGTACAACAATCAACATCCATCAATGTATCAGCACGTTATATAAACCGACAAAAGATCGTTATAAAATTCTAGTTGATGATTTAAATTTCCCTACAGATCGTTATGCCATCGATAGTCAGGTACAGTTAAGAGGATATGATCCGAATGATGCCGTAAAAGTGGTAAAAAGCGCAGATGGACGATTGATTGATGAATCATCTGTTATTGATGCCATGACGGATGATGTTGCCATCATCTTATTGCCAACTGTTTTATATCGTAGTTCACAAGTTTTAGATATGAAACGAATAACAAAAGCTGCCCATCAAAGAGGGATTCTGATTGGTTGGGATTTATGCCATGCAATTGGGGCAATACCAATGGATTTTAAAGAAGTCGATCCAGATTTTGCAATTTGGTGTACGTACAAATATTTATCAGCTGGTCCTGGATCAATTGCGGGCCTTTATATGAATCAAAAACATTTTAAAGAGACACCTGGTTTAGCTGGTTGGTGGGGGAATAAAGATGAAACACAGTTTGAATTGAAACATGAATTTGAACATCAACAAGATGCAAGCGGATGGCAAATTGGATCCCCAAGCTTTTTAGCAATGGCACCTTTGGAAGGAACGTTAGCGATTTTTAATGAAGTAGGAATGGACAAGATTCGTGAAAAATCCTTGTCGATTACAGCATACTTGATGTATTTGATTGATGAAAAGCTTGTAAAATATGGTTTTTGTGTAGGAAATCCTCGTGAAGATAGCAAACGAGGTGGCCATGTCTGTTTAGAGCATGAAGAAGCCTACAGGATTTGTAAGGCCTTGAAAGCAGCAAATATTATTCCTGATTTCAGAGAACCAAATGTCATTCGTTTAGCGCCTATCGCGCTATATAATACCTACGAAGAAGTCTACATCCTAGTTGAAACCTTAGAAGATATTGCTCTAAACAAAAAATATGAGCAGTATAGTAATGAACGAAGCTTAGTCGTATAAACGAAATAAGTATTTTACAACGGTTGATGAACAGTTTAACGAATAGTAATAAAAAAACGTGGTACAAAACTAAAAATTAGTTTTGTACCACGTTTTTTAAGCTTCGTTTATGGTTGCTTTTTTATAATGGGTTTAGTCAAAGGAGGAGAAAATAATGGTCAAACTAAAAAATAGCTTTCAAAGAAAAGAAAAAAAGTATGCACTGACAGAACAACAGTATCAAAAATTAAGAGAGAAGTTAGACGGTTTTATGCAAGAAGACGCTTATGGTCTACATACAATTATTTCAGTTTATTTTGATACGGAAGATTATGAACTAATCCGCCATTCAGTTACCAAACCTGTTTATAAAGAAAAATTTAGAATCCGTAGTTATGGTGTTCCTAAAGCAGAATCTGATGTCTTCTTAGAAATAAAAAAGAAAGTCAGCGGTGTGGTCTATAAAAGAAGAGTGGCGTTAACCTATAATGCAGCTAAAGGATATATTCAGCACCCACATGCATTTGAATTAGCGAAAAGAAAAGACCAGCAAATCAAACAGGAAATCGACTGGCTTTTAGCTAGAAAGAGATTAGAACCTAAAGTGATGATTGCATATGACAGACGAGCTTTATTCGCTTGTGAAAACGAAGAATTTAGAGTGACATTTGATTTTGATATTCGCTATCGAAAAGAAAATTTATCTCATAAATTAGATGACAAAGGAGAACGAGTAGCACCGGAAATCGATGTGTTGATGGAAGTTAAAGCTTTGGGTGCCTATCCTTTATGGTTTTCAGAAATTTTGACTGAACTAGAATTGTATCCAACTTCCTTTTCAAAGTATGCGCAAACATATCAACGTTATCTCTATACATTAAACCCATTAAGTAGTAAACAAAGAGAGGAATTTAGTCATGTTATCTAGTTTATTAGTAGAAAGTTCAGTTGAGTTATCATTAAAGCAGCTTTTAGTCTGTATTGTTACATCCGTTTTATTAGGTCTTTTAGTAGCTTGTGTCCATATGTATCGAAATGTCTATAGTAAAAACTTTGTGATTACGTTAGCTGTTTTACCACTATTGGTGCAATTAGTGATCATGTTAGTTAATGGTAATTTAGGAACTGGTGTTGCGGTTTTAGGTGCATTCAGTTTGATCAGGTTTCGCTCTGTAGCTGGAGGGGCTAGAGAGATCACCAGTATTTTCTGGTCAATGGGCATTGGTTTGGCAACTGGGATGGGTTATGTTCATTATATTGTTTTATTTTCCATTGTTATCGCATTGTTTTTAATCCTGTTGAACACCATTCACTTTGGGGAGAAACAAAAAGTTGCAGAAAGAGAAATAAAAATCACGATTCCTGAAGATTTAGATTATCCTGGTTTATTTGATGACCTGTTTCGACAATATACCTATGCGGCAAATTTGGACTCAGTAAAAACGACAAACATGGGTAGTTTATATGAATTACGGTATCGTGTTACCTTAAAGGATAACCAAAAAGAAAAGGAATTGATGGACGCAATGCGTGTTAGAAATGGTAATTTAACGATTGTTTTTGGGAAAGTTTCGACAAATAGAGAAGAATTGTAGGTGCTTATAATGAAAAAAACGAAATTCAACTTAACGATCTTAAGCCTGTTGCTTATTACTCTATTGGCTGGTTGTGCAAAAGAAGAGACCGTCAAAACAACAACATCGACAACAAAAAATTCAGAGCAGGTCGTCTCGGTTCAAGAAGCAACAAAAACAGCTGACAACAAATATGGTGTGTATGAAGATGAAGATTTTGATGAAGAATATGATAAAAATACCGCAACAACAATCGAGTTAAAGGACTCTGGTAGCGTCATTACCGGTTCAGGCGTCTCTGAAAAAGATAAGATCGTCTCAATTACTGCTGGTGGAACATATATTATAAAGGGTAATTACCATGGCCAACTGAAAATCAACGCTAACGAGGAAACAGTTCATTTAGTTTTAAATAATGTTGAAATAACAAATGACTCTTCTTCAGCCATTTACGTTGAGCAAGCTAAAAAAGTGATTACAACTTTAGCTCAAGGAACAAACAATACTCTTTCAGATGGTTCTGACTATACATTTACTACTACTGATCAAACCGAACCCGATGCTACATTTTATAGTAAAGATGATTTAACGATTAATGGGACTGGTAATCTAGAAGTTAGTGGCAACTATAGCAACGGGATTCGCAGCAAAGACGATTTAGTGATTACTAATGGAACAATCAAAGTCACTGCTAAAAATAATGCAATCAAAGGCAAAGATTCCGTATCAATTGCAGATGGAACATTTACGCTAACAACTACTGAAGGAGATGGAATTCAAGCCAATAATAGTACTGATACAGATAAAGGGTGGATCGCTATCGATGGTGGGATATTTGCGGTTCAATCAGGAAATGATGGGATTCAAGCAGAAACTAACTTATCGATCGGGAAAGCTGAGATCCAAATTCAGACAGCAAAAGGTTATGACGATCAATCAATTGATACTACGGCTAGTTACAAAGGTTTAAAAGCTTCTGGTAATATTATTATAGAGGATGGAGAATTTGATTTAAACACAGCTGATGATGCAATCCATTCAAATGCGACTGTTACGATCAATAACGGAATGTTTTCGTTAGCAAGTGGTGATGACGGGATTCATGCGGATACTGATTTGTTGATCAATAACGGAACGATCAATGTTAGCCATTCGTATGAAGGGTTAGAAGGTGCAACCGTGACCATTAATAACGGGGACATTTCTGTCAACGCATCAGACGATGGAATCAATGCTGCAGGAGGCAGTTCTGGCGAAGCAGAAGCTGGTGGTCAATTTGGACCAGACTCATTTGGAGAACCTGGCGGCCAACCAGGTGGTGGTGGAGATAGTACTAAATTTATCGAAATAAATGGTGGAACCACCTACGTAAATGCTGATGGCGATGGTATTGACAGCAATGGGGATGTTCGGATGACAGATGGAACGCTGATTGTAAATGGACCTACTGATAACGGTAATGCAGCCCTTGATTATGATGGAACCTTCACTATGACTGGTGGTCTATTGGCAGCAAGCGGTAGCGCAGGTATGGCGATGAATGCAAGCGACGTTTCTACCCAAGCATCATTAAGTTTATATTTTGACGAAACACAAAAAGCTGGAACAGTGGTTCACTTGGAAAATGCTGCAGGTGATTCGATTATTTCCCTTGCGCCAGACAAAGACTTTTCTCATATTACCATTAGTTCGCCAAACCTAAAAGTCGGAGAAACTATAACGTTATTTACTGGTGGTAAAGAATCAGGCACAGCTAAAAATGGTTTATACAGCAATAGCAACTATACAAATGGAACAGAGCTAGCCAAAATTACCCTTGATAGCATATTAACTTCAGTTGATCAATCTGGTGCGGTAGTCACCGGCAGTCAAATGGGGGGCGGACCTGGCGGCCAAGGACCCAGATAATTGATTTTCATTGCACTAGTGACTAGTTTATTGATAGAATAAGGATATCAAGTAGAACGAGGTGGTCAAATGTCGAAACGTGTTATTATTATGCATTTTGAAGTAGAGAGCCAAGCTTACCAAGCATTTTCAGAGATAAAAAAATTGTATGTTGAGAAAAAAATCAAAGGAGAGCAAATGGCTGTTGTAACCCATATAAATGATGGGGTTCATCAATTTAAAATTGATGATTTCTTAGACTTTACTGGTAATAATCATACATCAAAAAATAGTATGATCGGTATGTTGATCGGCATTTTAGGCGGTCCGCTAGGAATTTTACTAGGTTGGTTTGCAGGAAGTCTCTTTGGTGCTTCTCAAGATGCTAAAGAGATTCAAGGTGCACAAACAGTTTTTGAACATGTGACAAAACAAATCGGTGTGGGTGAAACAGGACTCATTCTGATTGCTGAAGAAGATGACAATCGCCCTTTAAATCAGTTGATTATGAATGAATTAGGCGGAGAAATTACCCGCTTAGATTTTGAAGATGTCGAAAAAGAGATCACAAATGCCAAAGCAGTTGAAAAAGAAACAAAAGACTCTGCTGAAAAATCTTGGCAAGATAAAAAGCAAGATACAAGTGAAAAAGACGAAAAGTAAGCGATAGGCAAAATAAAAGCAATTAAAGAACTCAGAAGACGTGACAAAGAAAACTCTTTTGGCACGTCTTTTTTGAGCTTAAAGGATGTGAAGAGCACTGTTAAAAATATTATTAGTTGAAGATGACGAAATTTTGTCGGATAGCATTTTAGAGATTTTATCTGAAATCGGTGAAATCACGCAAATTTATGATGGAGCAGAAGCATTGTACGAGGGGGAACGTGGGATCTATGATTTAATCGTTCTAGATTTAATGTTGCCGACCATATCTGGTGAACAGGTTTTGACGGCATTGAGAAAAAAAAGCATCTATACACCGGTTCTGATTTTAACCGCTAAAGATGGCTTAGAAGATAAAGTGAATGGGTTTAAAAATGGTGGCGATGACTATTTAACCAAACCATTTCATCGCGAAGAACTATTACTGCGTGTTCAGGCACTGGCTCGTCGATCATTAGGAATGAACAGTAAAAATGAGCTAGTGATCGGACCGCTATGTTTAGAGTTAGATAATCGACAAGCCAGTTTTAATGGCAATGAAATCACGTTGCAAGGAAAAGAATTTGATTTATTACACTACTTGATGCAAAATCAGGGACGAATCATTACGAAAGATCAATTATTTGACCGCATTTGGGGCTTTCAATCAGATACAACACTCACTGTTGTTGAAGTCTATATGAGTAATTTAAGAAAGAACTTGAAGCCATGGGGCATCGATCGTTGGATTAAGACCTTACGTAATGTTGGTTACCTTTTTGAAGTACCAGAGGATGTGAAACATGAATAAACAACTGAGTAAAAAGCAGAGAATCCATTATTTTCTGATCAATTTGATTTCATTTGCAAGTATCTTTTTAATCCTAGGCTTGATTGTTTTTCAATTAGTCCAAACATCAATTTATCAAACAGTTGATCATGATCTAAAGCGACTTTCCCAAGATCAAAAATTTTTATCGCATCAATTACTCCAAGTAGAGCGCACGCAAGGCGATCCCTCTCAGCTAGCCAAATTTGATACACCACCTAATAATTTTCAACAACAGGTGATTCTTTGGTCTAAAGAGGGAGACATACTCAATGAAGCTGAATTAGGTTCGCGTTTTTATGACTTTCAGAAGTTAACGTTATCAACGGATGACTTAAATAAAATCACTAGCGTTCAAACAAAAGATAGTAACAATCGTTCATTACAGTTTCGCTCAATCACTTTAGCGGTTACGAATTCAGAACAGGTCGCTTATGTTCAACTTCTAGTAAATATTGATCCGATTAAAGGAACGGTTGAGCAATTCAAACAAATCTTAATTATCTGTATGATTATTTTCGGGTTATTGTCGATCGCTTTAAGTTACTTTCTTTCAAAATGGTTTATGAAACCCATTTTGATTTCTTGGAAAAAACAGCAAGAATTTGTTGAAAATGCTTCTCATGAGTTGCGAACACCATTAACGATCATCCAAGCAAAATTAGAAAAATTATTTACTAAACCAAACCATACTATTTTAGAAGAGTCAGAAACGATTGCTTTATCACTAGATGAAGTCCAACGCCTGAGCCAACTGACTAGTGACTTACTTTTATTGGCACGATCAGATTCCAACTCGTTGACATTGGAAAAAAAACCTGTAAAAATCAACAGTTTTTTAAAAACTGTACTCATACCATATCAAGAATTGGCTACTGCAGAAGCAAAAGAGTTCATTATTGATTTAGGAGAAGAACAACAATTGCTTTTCGATAAGAAAAGAATTCATCAGTTACTGATTATCTTGTTGGATAATGCTCTAAAGTATACCGCTCCTGGTGAAAAAATAACTGTCTTTTCGACTGTCAAAAATAACGAGTGGCTACTTAAGATTAGCGACACTGGCATTGGAATTGCTGCAGAAAAAAAGAGCGCTGTTTTTGAACGGTTTTATCGAGGAGAAGAGTCTAGGAACCGTAAAACAGGTGGATACGGAATCGGGTTAGCTATTGCTAAATGGATCGTAGATGAACACCAAGGAAAAATCGACTTACTAGATACAGACCCAAAAGGTACAACAGTTATGCTACGTTTTCCTGTAAAATAAATATTATTTGCTAAAGCGGCAACTTTCTTCTAAAATAAAGGAGAAGTTTAAAGAAAGATAGGTAGCCAATGGAATTACAATTTTTAGGTACAGGCGCTGGGGTTCCAGCAAAACATCGTAATGTGAGTAGCATTGCTCTGAAATTATTAGACGAAAGGAATGCAGTTTGGTTGTTTGACTGTGGCGAAGGAACACAATTACAAATTTTAAAAAGTAACATTCGCCCAAGAAAAATCGAGAAAATTTTTATCACTCATTTACACGGCGACCATATTTTTGGTCTACCAGGCTTATTAAGTAGTCGCTCGTTCCAAGGCGGTAATGAAAAACTAGAGATTTACGGACCAGTTGGAATTGCCGACTATGTGAGAACGGCACTAAAAGTTTCCCAAACGCGACTTTCATATGAATTGAAGTTTGTTGAAATCACAAAAGCAGACACAGTCTTTTCTGACAAACAATTTATAGTGTCTTGTCTACCATTAGACCATGGGATTGCTAGCTTCGGTTACCGGATTGTTGAAGCGGATCATGAAGGGGAATTACAAGTAGAAAAATTAGCAGCTTTAAACATCCCTTCAGGACCGATATACGGAAAAATCAAACGAGGAGAATCTGTAACCTTACCTGATGGAACGGTGATTAACGGAAAAGACTTCGTTGGTGAGAAAAAACTTGGTAGAATCGTCACTATTTTAGGTGATACAAGAAAAACCAAAAATAGTGTATCTCTTGCAGAGGACGCCGATGTGCTCGTTCATGAAAGCACCTTTAATAAAGAAGAAGAAAAAATGGCAAAAGCTTATTATCATTCGACGAGTCATCAGGCCGCCCAAGTTGCTCTGGAAGCCGACGCGAAAAAATTAATATTGACACATATCAGTGCTCGATACTTAACAGGGGACATTATCCAATTAGAAAATGAAGCCAAAGAAATTTTTCGAAACACTAAGATTGTTAAAGACATGGAGATTATCGAGATCCCTTTTAGAAATGAGTAAGGAGGAAAAAGTATGATTAAAGGACAAGCGTTAGCTGACAAAGTTGTTGTTGTAACGGGTGGTTCAGCAGGGTTAGGCGAACAAATTTGTTACGAAGCAGCAAAACAAGGAGCCATCGTAGTTGTTTGTGCTAGAAGAATCAATTTGATTGGAAAAGTGAAAGAAACGTGTGAAGAACTGAGTGGGAAATTGGCTCATTCATTCCAATTAGACATTGCCGATCCTGACAATGTTGAGACTGTTTTTGAGAAAATTCAGACGGAAGTTGGCCCCATTGATGTACTAGTCAACAATGCTGGCTTTGGACTATTTGAAAATTTCATCGATACAGATTTAGCGATTGCTAGAAACATGTTTGAAGTAAATGTTCTAGGCATGATGGTCTTCACTCAAAAAGCTGCGATTCAAATGGCTGAAAGAGGGACTGGCCATATAATGAATGTAGCCTCGATGGCTGGAAAAATGGCCACAGCAAAATCAACTATTTACTCTGCTACTAAATTTGCTGTCCTAGGTTTTTCAAATGCTTTACGTTTAGAACTAAGACCATTAGGAATCTCAGTTACGACCGTTAATCCGGGCCCAATCGAAACTGAATTTTTTGATAAAGCGGATCCTACTGGCAATTATCTAGCTTCTGTGGATCTATTCGTTTTAGAACCTACTAAATTAGCTAAAGAAATTGTGAATGCAATGGGCACCTCGAAACGTGAAATCAATCGCCCGCGCATCATGGAAGCCGCTTCCCGGCTGTATACTTTATTTCCATATTTAGGTGATTTATTAGCTGGCGGAGTACTAAACAAAAAATAATATAACTACAAGGGGGAAACTGTTCATGAAAAACCAGTGGCGTGTAGTTATCGGTCTGGTGTTAGTTCTGATTGTTGTTGTTTTTGCTGTGTTGAATAGTCAAACTGTTCCAGTCAGCTTTGGCTTTGCAAAAATCTCAGGTCCATTGATTTTGATTATTCTAGGTTCCGCAATTGTTGGTGCGTTGATTGGTCTATTGACTTCGACAACGACAATGTGGAAACAGAAGAAACAAGTAAAAGAATTAAAGAAGGACATTGAAACATATAAAAATGATGCAGATAAACTAGCTCAAGAAGAAGTAGAGAAGGTTAAACGGACCTATGAGAATCAGCTAGCAGAGTTGCAAGCTAAATACGATGCTGCAGCATCTCAAGCGCCAATATCACCAAATGTTGACGTAGAACCTGTTGGTAGTCGGGTTGATCACTTTACTAAGCCAAGAACGAGCGACGAAGATTTATAAGGTGGAAAAGCCAAGATACAAAGTAGTAATATTTTGTCTTGGCTTTTTAATTTGTGTTTTTTTAGGATACTTTCTTTAGTTTTCCGATTCTATTTGATATAATTACTTGGTTAGGAGTGACGTCGTGAAAAAAGCAAAATATATATGGCAATTACGGGAAAAAACAGCGTTGCCAGAAGAATTTTCAGCTATACTAACAAAAGAGCAGATCAATCCTTTATTAGGTCAAATTTTGTGGCATCGTGGTATTCAGTCTCAAGAAGTCCTGGAAACCTTTTTACGTCCCACAGTAGAAAATCTTTATGACCCTTTTTTGATGCATGATATGGAGAAAACAATAACCAGAATCCAAGATGCTGTGGCTCAAGGCGAAAGAATCTTGATATATGGAGATTATGATGCTGATGGTATCACAAGCACAACGGTTATGAAAGAAGCTATTGAATTGATAGGTGGGGAAGTAGAGTATTTCTTGCCAAATCGATTTATTCATGGCTATGGACCTAATTTGACTGTGTTTAAAGAACAGATTGAAAATGGTGCTCAATTGATTATTACAGTCGATAATGGCGTGGCAGGTCATGAAGCAATTAATTATGCAACAGAACAGGGCGTCGATGTCATTGTGACCGATCACCACGAATTGCCACCAGAATTACCCAATGCGTTTTCAATTATTCATCCAAAACATCCACAAGGTCAGTATCCTTTTGGAGACTTAGCTGGGGTAGGGGTAGCATTTAAAGTAGCAACAGCTCTGTTAGGGGAATTGCCAGCTGAATTTCTTGATTTAGTTGCGATTGGAACAATTGCCGATTTAGTCTCTCTAACAGATGAAAATAGAGTTCTGGTTAAAATGGGACTAGAAATGATTCAAAACGGTGAAAGAATCGGTTTGGATATCTTAATTCATCTAGCAGAATTAAAAAAAGAGGCAATCAGTGAAGAAAATATTGGTTTTACAATTGCACCGCGTTTGAATGCTTTAGGCCGATTAGGCGATGCCTCTTCTGGAGTTGAATTAATGACAACTTTCGACGAAGAAGAAGCAGAGCGGATCGCAACCTATATCAATAATCAAAATGATGAGCGTAAAGAAATTGTCGCTACAATCACAAAAGAAGCTTTTGAGCTGATTGAACCAACAGATCCCATTCATATTGTTGCAAAAAAAGGTTGGCATGAAGGTGTTTTAGGTATTGTTGCTGGCAGAATTATGCAGGATACTGGAAAACCGACGATCGTGTTAACGATTGACGAATCAGATGAAATTGCTAAAGGATCAGGGCGTAGCGTCTCAGCACTGAACTTATTTGATTCTTTAAGCGAAATTCGTGAAGAATTCACTCATTTTGGTGGTCATCATATGGCTGCTGGAATGACATTACCTGTTCAGAATATCAACAAAGTAAAAGAACATTTAATTCATTATCTTGAAAGAAATCAGATCGATCTTTCACAAGGACAAGAACTATTGATCGATGAGTCTTTAAAAGTCGATGAAGTGACAATTCCTTTCATCCAACAATTAAAAATTCTCGCGCCATTTGGGACAGACAATCCAGTTCCAAATTTCTTGTTTGAAGATGTTTCAATCGAACAAAGTCGTCAAATCGGGGCTGATAAAAGCCATCTTAAGTTCCAGCTAAGTCAAGGTGGAGCTAAATTAGATGCAATTGCGTTTCAAATGGGCAATCAGGCAGATGAATTTGGTCAAGGCACAACGAATGTTGCAGGACAATTATCGATCAATGAGTGGAATGGGAATAAAAAACCGCAATTAATGGTCAGTGATTTTTCAGTAGATGGTATGCAGCTTTTTGACTTTAGAGGGAAAAATAGTCGGCAAAAAGAAATACCTATTGCTAATACACTCTATATTTATTTTAATTCCGAGAGTAAAAAACTAGTTGACGAGCAAACGGATCATTGGTTGTTTAGCACTGTTGATGAAGCTGTCATGATGATTGAAAAAACTAATAGTCAACAATTAGTTTTTGTCGATTGTCCCGACGATGTTGGGTTGTTAAAACAAATCACCCAAACAGGGAAAATCGAGCGTGTTTACATGTTAGGTGTTTCTCATGAAGAAGCCTATCTAAATGGGACAGGCACTAGAGAACAATATGCTCAACTTTATAAATTTGTCAGACAACAAGAACAAGTAGATGTTCGTTACAAGCTGAATGTTGTAGCACAACACTTAAAAATTCAAGAAAAGCTATTAATTTTTATGATTCAGGTGTTTTTTGACTTAGGATTTGTTACAATAGAAAACGGTGTTTTAAGAAAAGTTGAAAGTCCTGAAAATCATCCATTGACGGAAAGTAAGGTCTATCAAACTCGCTTAAAAAAAATCAAAACAGAAGAGTTTTTGCTATACAGCGATCGTGAGACATTACAACAGTGGCTGTGGAACGAGGAGGAAGTATAAAAGATGAATTTAAAAGATTATATTGCTAGTATTCCAGATTATCCAGAAAAAGGAGTTATCTTTAGAGATATCTCACCATTGATGGCCAATGGCGAGGCCTATCGTGAAGCAACAAAACAAATCGTTGATTATGCGAAAGAAAAAAGAATTGATATGGTCGTAGGCCCTGAAGCGCGCGGTTTTATTGTCGGGTGTCCAGTCGCATATGAATTAGGTGTCGGCTTTGCTCCAGTCCGTAAAAAAGGAAAGTTACCACGCGAAACGATTGAAGTAACTTATGATTTGGAATATGGGACTGATACATTAACTCTTCATAAAGATGCCATCACTCCTGGTCAACGAGTATTGATTTGTGATGACTTATTGGCAACAGGTGGTACCATCAAGGCAACGGTTGAGTTGATCGAATCATTAGGTGGTATCGTAGTCGGTTGTGCTTTTCTAATTGAATTGATGGACTTACATGGACGCGATAAAATCAAGGATTATGAAATTGTGACATTGATGGAATATTAAAAAAGAGGATAGGATAGAAGGGCGTTCTTCTGCATCTACGGTTTTCGTTTCACTCCGATCGTCGAAGCATCGAGGGCCGTTTGCTCCAAGCGTTTATTTGGATAAAAAGATCCTGAAACATAACTTTTTAAGTTTATGTTCCAGGATCTTTTTTTATTTTAACTAACTAAATAGCTCAGTTTGGTTCTATGGATATTTGCGATAAACATATTGTTGATGGTCATTTTTTTTTCTAGTATGAGAATATCGTTTTTCATCCCATAGCATAAACCATATAATAAATAGAGGGCTAACAATAAGTAATGCGGACTGTAACCCTAATGTTCCTAAGAAAATACCAATAATCAATACAACAAATAATAACCCGCCACGACGAACTGCTTTCATTCTTAATCACCTCATAATTTTTATCGAACAAACGTTTGTATAGTTATTATACGAATGTTTGTTCGGTTTGTAAAGAGATAAATACAAAAAAAGGTACTTCTTTTTTGATTTCTCAAAAAGAAGTACCAAGAATCCTTTGTTCATAAGGATTTGATAGTTGTTTAAGTATAAAGTAAAATTGAAAAGAACATGAATCCTGCTCCTAACATTACGAACAAATGCCAAACTACATGCATGAAGCGAACGCTCTTTAAACTATAAAAGGCAGCACCTAATGTATAAGAAACGCCTCCAGCCACTAATAAAGCTATTCCAGTAGGCCCTAAAGAATCATATAAAGGTTTTGCTGCTGTAATACAAAGCCAGCCCATAATAATGTAAATGACCGTTGAAACATTTTTTACTGTCTCTTGTTTATGAAGTGTTAAAGATTTGTAGACAACTCCACTGATTGCCATGACCCAAATAAGAACAAACAATAGCCAGCCTAACCAACCCTTGATGCTCAATAAGCAAAATGGTGTATAGCTACCAGCAATCAATAAGAAAATCGAACTATGGTCGAAGACCTGGAAGACTTTCTTAGCTCTAGTAAAAATCAAACTGTGAAATAAAGTTGAGGATAGGAATAACAGAATCAATGTTGAACCATAAATAGCATAGGAAACAACATGAACAGCTGAACCAAGCCTTGCACCCTTGACTAACAAAATCACTAATCCTGCAATACTTAAACTAGCCCCAATCCCGTGAGTAACTGCATTAAGTACCTCATTTAAAATCATATATTTTCTCGAGAATTTTGCTTTTTCCAAGAAATCAACTTCCTTCATTTTAATTTGGTGAAAAATAATTCTTTGTCTGTTATAATATAAACAGACATTCAAGCCTCAAAAGTATTCTACCACGAATTGAGGTTGTTTTTAAAGAAAGAGTGATAAAATTATGACAAATGTTAAAATTGTGACTGATTCTTCTTGCACAATGCTGAAAAGTGTACGCGATGATTTAGATATTCAGATGATGCCTTTATCTGTAATGATCGATGGCGTAGTTTACGCAGATGACGATCATTTAGAAGGCGAACATTTTATGGAATTAATGAGTACGGCTAAAGCTTTACCAAAAACGAGTCAACCACCAATTGGTGAGTTTGTAGAGCTGTATGACCGTTTAGGCGCTGATGGCAGTGAAGTTGTCTCGATTCATATGACAAAAGGCTTGAGCGGCACTGTAGAAGCTGCTAGACAAGCTGGGAATCTTAGCTCTGCTAACGTTACAGTGATTGACAGTGACTTCACGGATCAAGGATTATCATTCCAAGTGATTCAAGCGGCTAAACTTGCTAAAAACGGGGCTGGTGTTTCGGAAATTTTAGCAGAAATCAATCATGTCAAAGAAAACACCAAGCTTTTCATCGGTATATCTACATTGGATAATCTAGTTAAAGGTGGCCGAATCAGTCGTGCAACTGGTCTTTTATCCAGTATTTTTAATATGAAAGTTGTAATGGATTTTGATCAAACAGAACTGATTCCAGTAGCCAAAGGTAGAGGGATGAAAACCTTTAATAAATGGTTTGATGAGTTGAAAAGTGAATTGAGTAGCTTATCAAATGTACGTCAAATTGGGATTTCTCATGCAGATGGACTAGAGCTGGCAAACAGTTTTAAAGAAGGGCTGCAAGCACTATTTCCTGATATGGATATTCCTGTATTGCATACAAATCCTGTAATTGCGACTCATACAGGTAAAGGTGCTTTTGCTATCATGTACTATACAGACTAAACAGACTGAGTTTTGAGCAGATCAAACTGATCTGCTTTTTTTAATAAAAATTTTTATAACTTTTACTGTACAAATGACAATAAAATAGAGATAATTTAGTTTAATAGGACTAAAAAGCCGGTGACTGTATATTTCACTATTTTTTTGTGATTTCCGGCAAAGGAAGGGATACAATGAAATTATTTTTCAAAAAAAATGGTATATCCACACGTCAAGAAACTGCTTTTCAAGGGGGTGATGGGTATCTACTCTTTGGCTCTCAAGCATTAGCCAATGCCACAATCAGTATTATCGCAAAACATGTGTATAATTTCGAACTTGATGAACATGAT
>DWQL01000336.1:0-16184 GCA_018231265.1 Noctuana haematospila | reverse complement strand
GTAGTTCCTGAGATTAGCGCGTTCAAACAAACAAAGAAATAAACTCTTGAGCTTTAGTATTAAAGTATAAGATATTAGTATATATATATTAGTATAGTGTATTAGTATAGATCTGCCTTTGCAGGTCACAAACTAAAACTGATAAACTGTATGTAGGTACGTAAGTACGATACTATTATATTTGGAAGCTTTACGTAGATATAGGTAATATCCACGTAAAGCTTCAAAACAAACTTCCTAATACACCGTAATCACCATTACGCCCGACCGTTTCATTTTTGCCATCACGAACTTCGGTGAATACTTTTCAAAGATATTTTTATACGACATAGCGTTAAATAATCATAAAGCTCTTTTGTGGGAAAGACATCGCTGCCTTGCTACCTAATTCTGTCGCTCATCGCTGTCGTGAGATGAAAACACGTTGCTTCATCCAAATTCTGACCCAGTTAGCTATGTTTTAGGAATACAGATTACATCTTTGAAATATATAGCTACTTAAAAGTAAGGTACGCGTACCTATAGTATTTTCAGAATATGTTTTTATGTCTACGTGTCACATTATCTGTGTCATCACCATCGTTAAGACACATCTATGTAAACAAAAACTGATTATTAAAATAGCTTGTACCTAAATAATCCTGAACTTAGCGATATTACATTACACTCTTTTTTCAGTAGTTCTACTCAGTTTTTTAGTTTTCTAGTAAGCTTAATCAGAACGAGAATGATAGGTACCTACCAACCACAAATAAATTTTAAACATTTCACTACACCGAAGTCGTTAAACCTTGCCGATTTTTGCGTTGAAAATAATACGAGTTGGCTACCAACCCATATCTGCTATTCCTTGTTTGATCAGGATGGAAAAGTAAGTACATTGCAGAGCTTTTTCAATGATGTACGAGTACATATGTGTCGGGAAAGACACAGTTCACAGTGAAACAAACAAATAGTCGCGACCAACTGCGAATTACGATTGAAACTTACTCCAATAAGCTGTGCAGCCGTACATAAGTATTTATAACGCCTATAAATAATTCTTATTGAACCAACATTTTTCGTCAACGATTGCGAGACCACAAACTGATCCGACCACGAACCAGCCGAAACGCGGTATCGTGTTTGTCGAAAAGCTTATTGGAACAACTTTATATTTTACTGTTTGCCAAATGTTTAATTCGATTGTTACAGTAGCATTCTCTAAGTCTAGTGTACTTCGGTACGTGGACGCAAAGATAAAATCCAAAATAATAATATAAAGCTGAAGAGTTTGTTTGTTTGTTTGAATACGCTATTAATCTCAGGAACTACTGGACCGATTAGAAAAATTGTTTTTGTATATGATAGCTATATTCATGAGAAAGGTTATAGGCTATCAAAGCATTATGTAAATATTCTTAACGCGGGTGAAACTGTGTGGCACAACTAGTCCAATATAATAAAATGCAGGTACAAATAGAACATAAGTACCTACTACAAAATGGCAATAACATAGTTTTCGTTTCTTAACACCGTTATTGTACATGTCATACATCATCTTTGAATTTTTTTTATAAAGAAAACTTATTCGCCAAGAAGGCCTTACGAATACATAATAAAAGTTGCCTACAATGCTCTGACCGTAGCTCTGTGTTGTACAGTCGTGAACAACTCTCGGAGGGATGCATGTTGATCGAACATTGTCGACTTATTGAAATATTGCTACGGGTATTGTTGACCGAGTTTTATACATGTACGAAAAACATGCTTTAATTTATTGTATATGTTGTATTTAACACAACCACTCTTTACTTGGCGACCTAATATTGATAAGATAGCACTAAGTATTATATACGATAGTCAGTAATCACATGTCTCAATGTGGTTATTCTTTATATTTAGTTATTTTATCATATCTTAAACTAACCTACTATTCTGAAAAAGTTTAATGTATAAGTATCAATCGTTTCATAATAAGAACTTGCTTTCTTTAATCTTAATTAGGTCACTTCATTTATTCAGTAACATTAATATTACTCATTTTTGTAACTTTACAACTTATACAGTGTTTAAAATGCTGTCTGCGATTTTTTACGTAGGTGAATTCGTAGCACTTCGTAGCAACTGCTTTTGTTTGGTGTGTTGTAGAGATAGATACGCGTTACATTAATATACGAAATATTATGAATATATCTTACGGTGAAAGGAATTTGAAAAAGGCAAAAGATTTAGTCTCCAGGTCTCAAACTCATATACTTATTGTACCTTCTCTGACCTCAGCAACTTAGGAAAACTCCGATGCTATTTAGCGCTATATATTTCTTCTTTAACTATTTCACACTACTAGGTCAGCTCTATTTATCTGAATATTCTGAATGGATCACGTCTTCTAATGGTAGGTACTTTAGAGCATGTGCTGAGTAGAATAGAATCTTTTTTATCTAGGTACGTCAACACAAAGATTAAAGTCAGAATTGATCAAAAAAAAAATATTATTTTTCAGTATAGATAAATTACTTAAATTTTAAACACTCCAGATATTGAGTCACCATTTATTTAGATGACCATTCATGCTATTCCACATAATATTTAGTACCTATGTAAGGTATGTAGTATGGAAATCACTGTGATGTGCACTGTGCTGCGTAGTTACAACGAATATTCCCCAGCGGTCCCATTTTCTCTTTAAAATAAACACAGTCACTCATATAAGGAATACAGTTACAGTCGTCGTACGCGGTATACAGAAGCGCACTCGAAGGGATGCAGGTCGAAGCGCATCGAGGGCGACTGCGGCTTTGTAAACTGAACTACGGGAAAGCTCTTAATCACAAACTCTCAATGTGTCAGCGCCAAGTGCGCTTTACTCGTTTCTACTTTTGTTCAGAGCACGTAATAGTAATTAGTTTTTTGCTGCTAAGTATTATATTTGTTTATATACTCAAGACCGTTGAATGCAGTTTTCATTATAAATAAATACTTCATTAGTAATTGTAAGTAAATGCTTTAACACAACCTGATTCAAGCAGAATAAGGAAAAAGTAAACAATTGTGCTTGATTTAAACATTTCAAAATTCGATTGATATGATATTTCATTAATTTAACAAGCCACATCACAGAATAAATTATATTGTTAAAACAAATTATAATAAAATTTGTAACATTAAAAAGCCTACGTACCTACGCAGATAAGCACACAAAAAAAATTAATGAGCTCTACATACAAAGTGCTTAAGTGCACTACGTACGAATGAATGAATGCTGTAATTTATTTGTGAGTTTATTAAAATGTGGTCTTTATTCCCTGATGTAAAAATTGTAAAGTAAATTCAACATAATTAAACCACAAAATTTAGTTCGCTTATTAACAATACTTAAAAAAGACGATTGAATAAGGTGTTTTTCGTCATTATCTACATACATAAAACTCTAAGTGACATAGTGATCTATTTATAAGTGGACTTATTGACTGTGTCAATGGAGCCCTGCGTACACGACGAGGTCACACAGAGCAGGCGGATGAGTGTGGTTGTCGCCGCCGTGCCACGTCTCGCGAGCCAGCAGCATCGAGCAGCGAGCAGTGAGCAGTGAACAGCGAGTCGCAAGCTCCGAGCATGGGCAGCCAGCACGTGAGCCCGCACCGGGGACCATTCATGTTAGAGGGCGGCGGCCTGCGCGCGCACCGATCGATACGCAGCCCGCGGGCGGGCAGTGCCCGGCCCGCCGCGCGACCTCTCGCACGCGCCACGCGCCGAGCCGCCGCCGCGAGCCCATGACCGCCCTCCACAGATGACGGAGTCCCGCACCCTACGACAGCGCCGAACTCACCCCGCATCCAGCACGCACAGGCTCGCCGCGAGTCCCTCATCGCGTTCATACCGTGCGACAAGGTACGAAAATCGATAACACGCCCCTTCGACGACCGCAGCGCTCCCGTTGACCACCCATCCGCCGAACCAATGACCACCACAAATCCAGGGGCTGTAGAGTCTAGACACCTATTTATATAAAATGTTATAATTAGTTTTGGATTGGTAGTGACATTTGAACTTCTTGTACAATTCAATGGCACATGGCTTTCAAGGCATGTGGCATTATAATTTAAATGTATAGAGGTACTTAAATCATACTGCACACTCAAGAAATATTTAGGTATCCTACATAAGAATTAATAAGATACAATTTGGATTAAAACAGTGTACAAAAAAAAACAAGCCCATCTCCATTTAACACAGAGGATCTGAAACGAAAATATTAAATTATTATTTTTAATCTACGTTAGCAATTAAATTCTAAAAATGTTAACGCGATAATTTTATATTTTTCATTATATAAGTTAAGTTATATTATATAGTTATCAGTTTAACTGTTTTTTAACATATCAATATTTGAATACTAGCAACATTTATAAATATAATTTATACATGTTAGAGGTTATCAAGTGATTATTATAAATGGAATACCTAAATAATTGATTACATAAGAAATACTAAAAGATTGGTTAGTAAAGCAACGATTACATCGACCAACATAGACAGGCTGGGTAAAAGTGATAATACACGAAAGATCCTGATACTAAAATAATGTCTTCTTTAACTATGAAACACTTTTTTTTATTATTTTGAAATGTTTTTTATTTATATGCATTTATTAATAAACATTACTTGGTACGTTTAAGTATATTAACTGAAAATTGACACTGTAAGATAAATAATATTTTAACGTACAGTTAGGTAGCTGTGTACCTACTGTTTTAATCTACAGTTATTAAATAGCCTGTATCCACGAGGCCTGTTACAAGCGATTTTAATTTCATAGGCATATTTTCCTTAAACAACGTGTGTGGTAATTAATTAATAACTAAAACAGAGAAAAGTGCAAAGTTTTTAATTCTGTGTAAATGAAAGTTTAAAAAAATGACCTATTTCTATTTGACGGGGGTCGCATGTTCTGTCATGTGTTGTTTTCGTCAAAAAGCCTTGGTTTCTTTTTTAGTTTATCAGAAAGCCAGAAAGTCTCATGGATATCAAAGATCTAACACGCGAGTGCGTTGTGAAAGAACATAAAATTTTATCGCAGACCAAAAAGTTTTTACTTTGCCTTAAACCTGTATATAGAGTGAGAGCAGCTTCGCCCACCAATAAACTAAATACACAATAAAAATAATCCACAACAATAATCACTTCAGTAATAAGTAAGGAAAGGTAATTAAAATTTGTTTGATTTTCCGTAAACAGGAAGTTACTTTTCGGAGAGTAGGTACAATAGAAAAAGCGGTGTAATAAAAAGCCAGAGAAGATTGGTCGTTAAGTCTGGGAATTAAGCAGAGAATCCTTATAATCTTTGCCAACGGATTTTAAAACACGCAAGTTTTATTTCGTGCCTCCATTTATTTTTCATGCCTCTATTTTTCTGAGGCATTCATTAATTTGTTCCGTGCCGAGGAATTGTGAAAAGATAAAATTTAAAACGGGTATATTTTGAAAATAGGAAAAGAGAACAAAATTTATATCGTATGTGCTTTACAAAAAAATCGGACACTAGTATAAGTGAAAATACATAAGTAGTGAAAAATACCCAGGAACCACGTACTTACTCTTACCACCTCAAGTAACTTTCTCGTATCTGAAAGTACCATCCGAAATTAAGTGAACCTAAAAATAAATGAAAATAAAAACTAACGATAAACGTACCTAATAACAAAACGTCCACTCCTATTCGTATAAAAATAAAGTAACAAATGAAATTAATAGAGCTTAAACATCAATGCAATACTAATTATGTATTAGATTATTATATTTAATATAGAAAAATCATTGCGGGTCGACTTTTATCAAATCATTCGTCAATCAAAGAGTAAAAGAAAAGTGTTGGAAGGTATTGTTAGGCACCGCAACGTCACAATTCAAAGGTACTCCGTGGAACCAGGTAAAAACAAAATCGATAAGCTGATTACTGTTTGAGTACACGAAGAGGAGGAAGGGTAGCGCCAAGTTGGGAGGCACCTCCACAATATATCGTGATGCAGTGCAATTATTGCTACTAGAACTAGCTCAAGGACGAAGCGCGATCTAAAGGCCATGCACCTTAATGTGGCGGCCAAAGAAAACAAAGTGGTTATTTTACATAACTACAGCTTTAGCTCTAAAAAGTCAACCTCAAAAGCGAATATATTATGCTCAATACATCACACGTTATACATACCGTCAAGCAAAGCCTAAAAGGGTGGCAATCGGTGGCATATAGGTGGCATGTAGGTACCACTTGTTTCCCCTGAAACAAACAATTTTATTATCTAACAAATGTGTCGTGCTTAGGTGGATATCGAAGAAGCATCCTGTACTGATATTTTGGATAATGAGGATTATTTCTAAGTCTTGGAGCATTTCCTGTCATATTTTATTTCTCTCAGTTCATGTGTTCTTATAAAAAAAATTAAATACGTTTTTTTTGTTGTGCTAGGTGATGCACCGACAATGAGTCGCCGTGCGCGGCCGTGACATGGGAGCGCAGGCATGGGCTGGCGCGCCGAGCAACCGCCGCACATCGCCGCCGGCTTGCTCCTGCTATTGCTAGTCAACTTGCCGGGTCAGTACTTACCTACCTACTGCTCATAGCAATTAGTCATCCCATGCGTTAGAAGCTAGACATTTAATTTCAACATGATGTTTGAAAAATTTCCTTAGCCGTGTTTTCGTATTAAATTCATTTCGAACACTATATTGAATACCTCATAGACTAAATGAATAAATAATATAATTAATAATGCCTCAAACTGGCAGCCCTACAGAGGGATATCCTATTGAAGGTTCCATAGATACACATATCAATCACCCAGACCGGGAGCAGAAATTTAGATTCATCATCTACTTACAAACCTCACAAACTTCAGCCCTGCTGGGAATCGAACTCGGGTCCCTTCGACTGGCGGACCGTCAACGGAACTTCTATACCACACTGGTTGTCAAATAAATCCATAGATACCTTCCTATAAACTAGAAAAAGACATATCTAAACAGAATTCAATAAATCAGTTCTTAGCTTAATTATAAAACTATTTGTTGAATCATTCTACGTCATGTGATAAGCATTTCCGGGAATTAACCATGAATGGTTTATCTTTCCTATATGAATATACCTACTTAATATGGCCCGCTCTGATGTTGAATATATTTACGTTGATATTTACGCGAAGATTTAAGTGAGTTGAGTTCCCGATATTGTCAACCCTATCAGCTCTTTGTCTACGAACGAGGGTGGCCTAAGTTTGATTTAGTAGGACGTATCCAGACACTCGTACTTTGTACCAACATAACTCGTACTTTGAAATGTGTATTTGTGTAGGATGAATATCGCACCGAGCAATCTTCTTCGTAAATGAGACTTTATTTAGTTAGGACATAATAACAACATAATGACGTATATATACAATGTATGTACAGAAACCTTATTTATTTCCTTCCTTACATCGATAGGTATGTACTTAATTTGGATTAGGACAGAAATTGTTCGTATTACGTGTTGTAATAATATCTGCTTTCTTTCTTAGTCATCCTTAGAGTCATAAGAGAAAGCCATTGTTTCTTGCGGTACACCGCATTATTTTATTGTTAAGTTTTAATTCCTCATCCTGTCTGTATTTCGTAACATATTTCGGACCTTACCAGGTTTTTTTTTTCGTTGAGGTCCTTCGAGCCGGATCACGTTTTTTGATAGCAATGATCAGTCTGTAGTAATTTTAAATTATCTTGCAGATATTTCGCCTATTACTGTAATAGCTTTTACCAAAATTCATCTCTCGAAGCTCCTTAATGATAATTAGCTAAATGCAAATGGGAAATTTAATCTATCTAATAGCGTCATTATACACGGAGTCTCTATAGTAGAGAGGATTAACGAATTCCCCACTAATCTGAAATTGAATAGTCAATTGAACTATAGTAATGGAAAGCAGCTATCAGGTAATTTCGTTCGACACAATTGAGAGGGAATTCTCACGTAAGAGCAAATGAACGTATATTGAAGTAGAGTTAATTTATCCGGAGAATACAGAGAACGAAGGTACGAACCATAACTTTCAACGTGGTTTATAATAGGACAATGTTGTTTTAGTAACTTGCCACCAAGACCATCAAGATGCTGTGCACATCACAGCAATCCTCGGCGAGAGCGTCGTGTTCAACTGCCAGGTGGACTTTCCCGAAGACATCCCCGTGCCGTATGTGTTGCAGTGGGAGAAGAAGGTAGGCGAAACGGTACGACGGCCCACACTCCACTCTTACAATACAACGCTGCTCATCTACCGTGTACTATTTCTGTTCAGTAGAGAACGGCTCGTCACCGCGACGCGCCACCCAGACTGTAAAGTATACCTAAGGTTGAGTGCCTGTACTGCCTGCGTAGGCATAGGCACCGACTTCTCGTATTGTCCCGTGCTAGTGGTACGCGCGGGCGCCGCGGGCCGGGGGCGGCGCGCTCGAGCGCTCCCTCGCCCCGCGCACGCCTCGCTTACGCCTTTTATGTATTGTGTCTGCCTCTTCAGCGTTATTGCCTTCTTGTATCTACCGCGCTCGCCACCCCACCGACCGGTCGAACACCACAGTAACAAAGGCCTGCAAAGCGAGTCCGAGAGAGCAGCAGACCCCCGTTAGATACGAACAAACACTACACTACCACATTACATTTACGATTATTTTTCAATATTATAAGAATTTGAATTTTTATTTCTGGGTGCACCGAATTTTTCCTGAAAATTAGCATTGGGAGCACGTTGTACTCGTAGCTTACACGGCTGACACGGGGCACGCGCACTCCCTCGCGCACTGGCGGCGGTTCTGTCTGTTTCTCTCTTCCTGTGGCTGTGGGCTTCTCCCACGCACTTTCTGCCAATTTAGAGTTGTATAAAGTTGCATCGTACTTTAATGTTTAAGTTTCGTGTCGTGTACATTGAACGTACTATTGCATGCTGTAATGTTTTCATTTCTATGTTTACTCCTTCGCATGAATTATTTCGTCATATATACATACATACTTATAATTTAGTTATACTAATCTACTATACAGTTCATATTCTATTTATTTAACATTGCTTTTGAAAAAAAATTAACATCATTAACCTTAAATGTTTGTTTCACATGACATGTATTATGTATAAGGTACATTGCATGCTTTCATTAACAAACTGATGTTGTAGAGACGTTCGTTGTGTAAGAACATCGATGGTGTAATTTAGACACTGTTACAAGATGGATAATTGACACCATTACTTTGTGCATCATGTTTATTTTGTGTCGTCTCATTGTTGTTTTAGTTGTGCAAAGTATAACCGTGTTGGTAGGTAGAACGTAACCGTGTGAGGTATGTAGTTGCTGCTGTTTGCGCCAGCTGTAGCTTGTGAATTAATCAGTATTGTCGGTTATCGGCGTAGGGTCAGGACATCCCAATCTACATCTGGTACGAGAGCTACCCGACGCATAGCGGGGAGGGTTATGAAGGCCGAGTGTCGCGCGTGGCGCCCGACTCGCCCTATGGCGCCGCCAGTCTTAACCTCACCAATATCCGCGAAACCGACCAGGTATCTTAGAAAATTATACAAGATATTTCACTAAAGTATCAGTGCCAGGTAAATCATTTTCCAATACCACATTTTACTATACGTGTTATAATATGATTGCGATGAGCGTAATGTGTAAGTAACTTTAATTTTATATTAATATTCTTCTGCACAGATATTTTTCAAAAACTTTATCGGTTTTAGTTACAAAGTCTGAAAATCCCTAAATTGAAAAAGTGCTTTAGTTAACTGACGTTT
This sequence comes from Noctuana haematospila, assembly GCA_018231265.1. Taxonomy (NCBI): domain Eukaryota; kingdom Metazoa; phylum Arthropoda; class Insecta; order Lepidoptera; family Hesperiidae; genus Noctuana; species Noctuana haematospila. The sequence goes on along the minus strand of DWQL01000336.1, from coordinate 6,390 downwards.
TAACTTATTTATGTACATTAAAAGACTGTCATGCAAGAATACGCGCTACCTTATGTACCATAAGTAATTACCGTTGTCTATCAACACCAGAGAGGTAACATAAAATCGGGTTAGGGGCCAAAGCGTCGACAGACTGGAACTAGAAGGATATTTAACACCCTTATTGCAGCAGTGTGCTGAAACGGCAACGTTATAATTTAAAGGGTTGGTACGAGTGTAAGGTGGTGTTCCTCAACCGTTCACCGAATCAGCACAAGAATGGCACCTGGTTCCACCTCGACGTGCATGCGCCACCACGCTTCTCCATCACACCGGAAGAAATCATATATGTCAATTTAGGTTCGTATCTCTTTGTATTACTTGTAAGAATGGTCTACTCATAAATTTTTTTAAAAAATTCTTACCTTAAAATGACAATATCTAAAGCGAACCATTCTTATTTTAATTGCACCTCTTTATCCAGCATCTCCTGCACTTAAAAGAAAAAGCTCCAGCTTAAATTCTCTTGGATAATTGCCAACATTTAGTAATCGCAATTAAAAATCGCAACTACAACTTTTAGGAGATGCCATCATACTCAATTGCCAAGCCGAGGGAACGCCTACACCCGAGATCTTGTGGTACAAAGACGCAAATCCCGTGGAACCTTCTGGCACAGTGGGCATTTTCAACGACGGTACGGAACTGCGCATCAGTAACATAAGGCACGAAGACATCGGTGATTACACATGCATTGCGAGAAACGGGGAGGGCCAGGTCTCTCATACGGCGCGGGTTATCATTGCCGGTGGTGCTGTGATCACTGTGAGTTCATTATATCAAATCCCGATCCTGAGACAATTGAATTTTCCCAAAAGATAACCATAAGACTTCACTATGATTCAAAGAGTAATATAATAAGTTCATTATTAATTTCCTATTCATACGATAGGATGAAAAGTACTTTAAAGAAAAAAGCCTGTGCTTTTTTATAAATTTATTCAATGGCGAAATCTTTTTATTTTTGTTTTGAAAAACCTTACACTAACCGAACATTTTAGATGCCTCCAACAAACCAGACGAAGCTTGAAGGAGAGAAGGTGCAGTTTTCTTGCGAAGCTAAAGCTCTTCCCGGGAATGTGACTGTAAAGTGGTTCAGAGAAGGGGCGCCAGTAGCGGAGGTCGCAGCGTTGGAAACCAGAGTCACCATCAGGCGAGACGGAGCCTTGGTGATTAACCCTGTGGCCGCGGACGACTCTGGCCAGTATCTGTGTGAAGTGTCTAACGGCATTGGTGACCCGCAGAGTGCTTCAGCTTATTTAAATGTAGAATGTAAGAAAATTTCTTACTTGTAACTTGTAATACCTCTACAGATAACAAGATGGACAGATATTTAAAAAATCTGAAGTCTGCCATGCAATTCGGTAATCGGCATTCTCCAATTCGGAATTTAAATTCATACAATTAAATGATATTAACACGTGTAACAATAGGCGTAATAATGAAATATTTAATACCCGCATTATTACTTGCAGATCCAGCAAAAGTAACGTTCACGCCGACAGTACAATACCTTCCTTTCCGCTTAGCGGGCGTAGTTCAGTGTTACATAAAAGCGAACCCACCATTGCAATATGTGACGTGGACGAAGGACAAAAGATTGCTGGAGCCGTATCAGACAAAGGACATAGTGATTATGAACAATGGGTCGCTGTTATTCACACGCGTCAATCAGAACCACCAGGGTCGCTACACCTGTACTCCGTACAATGCGCAGGGCACGCAGGGCTCCTCAGGTAAGAAATGCTCTCAATGGCCCTCGATCGCTAGTTTCCTGTACCATTGTTGTATTTACATTAAAGTCATAAATCAACAAATACTATGACATGTTTTTGTAAGCCTTGTTAAAGATTCTGTAACTTAGAATGACAATAGGCAAATAATTTTTACACATATTTTTTACAATAGGAATGCTTTTCCATATTGCAACTTTATATTTCTTGTAATTTGTTTCTTATTGCAGTAAACTTTGATGTGATATGTTCTGATCTTTGGAAACTGTTATTTTACGATTTTATTTCGTTAACGTGGAATAAATGATTACGTCTATATCTATCTGTTTATATTTATACCTACCCAAGTTTCATTATCTAAAAGCGATTTTATGTTTCAGGTCCGATGGAAGTTTTAGTTCGTAAACCACCCGTATTTACAGTAGAACCAGAGCCTCTGTATCAGAGAAAGGTAAGTACGAAAATAAAGATTTTAATTCATTATAATGAATCATTAAGTAACGAAAAAACAGCTACGATCGAACTAAGAGTATGTACATGTACAGTACTCATAAGTTGTACTTGTTGGTCTGATAGATCGTACGTTCGCTAATGAGCGGAAGGAACTGGATTTGTTTTGTGTTACGTTAATACTCGTATCTTACTCGAATAGTGGAGCTATCTCTATCACGCGGAAAAGGCAGCAGCTTATCTAGTCGAAAATAAACTCATTGGTTAAATTTTGCTTTCGTATTAAATTTTAATTCTGCTTAATTTTGTTTGATTGCATAACGTGGCGTAGGGTTTGTCAGAAAATAAAAGAATAACAAGTTTAAAGAAACTCACCGGCCCCCGGCGTCGGTACAAAAGCTTTCAAAAGGAACTCAAAACGCTGTTACCTGAGCATGTGTTAATGAAAGGACAAAAATGAGGATATGGAAAACGAACAAACGGAAAGGCTACAGACGGAAACGAACCCTCTAATTATGCATTTCATAAACGATCCTTTTTGTATTATGTACTTACGTATTGATCTTGCGTTCTCGGGTTACTTTAAGAACTAAGTACCTTTGTATTGGCGGTTCTAGTGAACACTTTAGATGGTGCGAGAAAAGATTTGCAATTGCCAATAAGCATCAACAAATTTGGTCATCGTTTCCATGCATGAGCAAAAGAATTGCGACGGAAAGCTCCAAACCGATACCATACAGACACCAACCGATATAACGTTGTTTTACCATAACGTCATGAAACTATGACGTAAGTCATTTTTAGCCAAAAGTTGTTTTGTGCCATGGCACGACGTCGAACTGTTGCTATGTGCAGGTTGGCGAGTCAGTAGAGATGCACTGCGAGGCGCAGGAGGCGGAGGGCACGCAGCGGCCGAGCGTGGCGTGGCGGCGGCGCGACGGCCTGCCGCTGCAGAAGAGCCGCGTGCGCGCGCTCGGCGGAAACATCACCATCGACACGCTCCGCCGGCAGGACTTCGGCATCTACCAGTGCGTCGCCTCCAACGAGGTAATAATAACATACTCAATATTGTTTACCAAAAAAATGTATACAACAAATACCTAGGTTTTCTTGTCTTTTCAAAAGGCATAAAAATTAACAATACAATATAAAAGGCGGTCTTATCACTTTAAAGCGATTTCTTCCGGACAATCAGATAGGTCTCTCCAGCAAGCCATAATTTAGCAACAATACCTTTTAATTTTTAATATTTTTTGCAAACATATTTTCCTTACTTATACCTACGTATTTGTGACAAAAACGTAATAACTCAATAGTAGAAACATGACTTACAAACTGTAACAAAACCGGTAGGTAGCAACAATAGTAGCGGACACGCAGCTAGTGATCGAGGGCACTCAGCCGCACGCGCCGTACAACGTGTCGGGGACCGCGACGGAGTTCCAGGTGACGCTGCGCTGGCAGCCCGGGTACGCGGGCGGGCCCGACTACAAGCAGGACTATACCATCTGGTACCGAGAGGCTGGCTTCTCCGACTGGACCAAAGTTCCCGTCACGCCCTCTGGAGCTACTTCGGTGGGTTTGCGTTTAATGACATAGATATGAATATTAAATAATTATTCTCCCTTGATCAACCTTTTTCTAATACTGTGAGTATCTACCTACTTAGTATAAAGGTCTCCCTCAAAACCTCTTATTTTTAATTCCTTGTATAAAACAGTGTATTAGTATTTCAGCTATATCCAGTTGAGTATATATAAATCCAGAATTTCGAAATTGTTTAAGAATTCAGCAGTTTTACGGTACTTTGAAATATGATCCTTAACTGAGCCATCGCTGTTTGCGTAATAGGAGAAATCGTAAGCGTACTGTTATACGCTAACGCCTTCTAAAGTATTAAATCATTTAAATTAGAATTTTTTTACAGGTAACGATAAATCGACTTCAACCAGGGACGACATACGAGTTTCAAGTTAATAGCAAGAACACGATTGGTGAAGGGATGATGAGCAAGGCAATCACGATACGAACTCTGGGTATGTTATTTTAAAAGCTGAAAGTATTCTAAGTATTTGTCCGGCAAATACCTATGAAATTCAGGCAATTCTGAATTTCCGAGAGTAATAGCCATTACATTAAAAAAATAAATGTAGATGCAGAGCCTGCATCTACATTTATTTTTTTTAACATGTGGTATTGTGGTGCATTCTAATCCTGGAAACTTGGTAGGGTTGGCCCTCCTAATAGTTTTTAAACCCTTAGTTGATCTTGATACGAGTAGTAGCCGAAGTAATTTAGACGTGTGTGACGGGTATTTTTGACTTAACAATTTTGTTTGTATCTATTGACTAACAATTTAGTACTGTGGAAAAAGGACTCATTGGGTTATATTTTATTACAAAGTATATTTTATAAATGCTTATTAAAGAAGCCGGATAAATAACTACAAAGCTTGTTTTTAGTTTTTATGGCTTGATATCAACAAAATAGAAATAGGAATCTATTGGCGAAACTTAGGTACAGTCCCATACCTAACTAATTTTATTTTATTCCCAAATTCATTTCTTAATGGGTTCAGTTCATAATACAAAGCAGTGTATGATAATAATGCTGACACTTTATTATAAACTGATAATTTTGTATCTCACGAATACAACAACGAAGTAGAAACAATGGTTTTGTTATGGGTAAAGTGTTAACCGTCGTCTTCTGTCGCGTTTTAGATGTAGGCGCGAAACCGAAGGCGACACCCACGGCCGCGGGGCCATTAGACGAAAAGATTTTTCAAAAGGCACCTGAAGACTCTGGTATTTATTTATGTAGCACTTGCTTATTTGTTGGTAATGGCACATACACTCATCCATTAGAAAAATTCCTACAGCTAACACTTACAAGGGTTTCATGGTTTACATGCAAATTTTCATTTTACGTGTATGTATTCATCGTGGTTATTACAAGTTTAAGAACTTGTTTGTCATACGTACAGCTTTGCATGTTTATTTATTATAAAACTAATTGTTATAATGCCATAGAACGTAGTAAGCTATCCTCTATTCTGTACAGTTTTAATATTGAAATAAAATGAATATGAATTTATAAGTTATCGTTGTTTTATAGTTCCATCATCTTTTTTTGTTATGTAAACCCTCTCAGTGTTTATAACATTTATTAAGAAGAGCATGGCTACCACCCCTCGTGCGTTATCTTGAAGCTTGTTACATACTAAAAGATAAAAATATTACGTAAGATTAAATATGTATCTGTGTAGGTCCAAGGTCCGGCCCGCCCCGCAACCTGACGGTGACGGAGGTACACAACGGGTTCCTAATCACGTGGCAAGCGCCTCTTGAGCGCGCGCACTTGGTGCAGTACTACACCATCAAGTACCGCACTGACGCGCAGTGGAAGACCCTCAACCGAGGACAGATCCGCCCTGAGGAGACTAGCTATTTAGGTACGTTGATACTAAATAACTATTTTAATACATTCGTACCCTAGAACCTTAGAATTTTTCCGTAAGCAATATTTAAGGGCATTTTGGATATTTCCCTCCAAACCTTATATAGCTCTGGGATTTCTGAGAAAATAACTTACTGTCTGTACAAAGTCTTTACTGTATGTTTTTATAGGGTTCCTCCCACAGCCTCACTCTTCTCACTTCATACATCACTTATCACTTTGATTGGCTTAAATGCATGCAAAAACCCACCACCAAATCGTGAACAATATTGTGGTTATGTCCATAGTAAAAACCATCATAAGAGTCTCTCTACACTCTAACCATGCGGGACTCTATAGTCTTGGCTCTTAATAAGAAATACGAGAAAGAACGACGTACCGCAAAAAATGTCTTTTTGGTTTGGTTTCTATTTGCCGTTCTATCACTACTTATCTACTATCTTACTAATAGTTTCATTGTAACTTTCTATGTCAAATAGCTTCTATGCTCGTTTCTTCTCCTCTTCTATCCATTGTCTCCAAATACATATTTTCGCAAAATCCAAATATTTTCATAATATTTTTTGTTTCAGTGAAAAATTTGGTCGGTGGGCGGACTTACTACTTCAGAGTGTTAGCGAATTCAGCAACGAGTTACGAAAGTTCAGACGAAGTGAAATTTCCTGTGCCGGCGCGGGTGAAGCACAAAGCGATCACGGCGGGCGTGGTG
>DWQL01000335.1:0-16218 GCA_018231265.1 Noctuana haematospila | reverse complement strand
CTGTATAGCCAATAGTTTAAAGCAAGTTTACTTTTTAGTAATTTTTAGGATATGGATTAAAACGAGTAATTTATATGAACTATAAATGTAATGTTAAAGGAAATACGTCAAATACCTATTCTAGTGCATGTAAATATAACTAAAAATAACGAAATAAGAGCGATTTAATTTTTTACGTGATGCAGTGTGACACAGAAGGGTCGCGAACAAAGCAGTCACTTATAAAAAAGAAGGAAAACTACTTTGCACCGAGAGTAAAGTTAAAGGGTCAGTTCCGAAAAGTAAAGAATAATGTAATATATCGTATAGTACTCTGCTAGCTAGCATAGTGCTCGGTTCTGTAGCTACATATATGTATATATTTATCAGCACATACCAGAGAGGTTAATTTTAAAACAAGTTAAGGTTAGTTAGTCGGACTTTATGTCTATGTCGCGCGACTACTGGGTCGACATTGTAACTAAGTTTTCAGGAGACTCGACGCACTTGCGGTTTACCCAGTACTAACCGAAACGCAGTTCTATTCAGTTAGAGATTGACTTCAAGTTTCTGTTAGTTGCAGGAACCACTGTATTAATAGAATATGCTTGTTGGTTTCCTGTTAAAGCGGCAACAATGCCGCAATCGTACCTACACAATACTACACATACGTGACTAGAAAATATGTATGTGGTACGTGGTATTGTGTGAAAGATAAGTGTTATAGGTATTTACAATTATAGATTTACTCTAGATACTTATATAATATAGAATCTCAGGATTACATAACTTCATATCCCTGAGATGAAAAGGACTGGAAGGGTCCGTAGATACCCACAAATTTTCTCTAATCTCTTTTATCAAAGTGCCTACAGAATTTGAAATAGGTAAATTAACTTTTCACTTAACGTCTTTAAAGTTATTATTGGCAGAAGGGTTATAAAACATGGTGTAGAAATAAAAATAATTTCGTACTAATGAAATTTTAATTTTACTATACGAATAAACTTAATTGAATGTCACTTTCTGTAATCGCGTGTTTCGGTTTATAATTTTAAGCGTGACACGGTTATTATCAAAGTTAGCTTATCGGGAACGTTTATCATAAAGGTATTTATTATGTCACCGCATAATTTGTTAAAAGCTTTATTATTGCTGCTATAAAACCTTAACCCATTATAGCCAAATGGCCTCCCATCATCACTCTATGTAACTCTACGATACATTTTACTGTATTGTATGTGTATGATCTGTAGAACATAGCTTTAAGTGCTTACCAAGCAGCCGTGTCCACTGATGAAGTACTGTGTTTCACTATAAGCTCTCCTTCAACAGCGCGATCTAGAAGTAATTTTAGAAGTATGAAAACTTGAAATTTACTTTTAAACAAATCCATCTTATACATTTTTTTATTTGATTTAATAATATTGTCTGATTTGTATTCTAGTTTTTATGCAGGAATTAATCTTTGTTAACACAAACATTATTTGCATAATATGTAAAACAGCGTTGTAAAATTTCATATTAAATACCTACTTAAAAATAACCAATTAGAAACAGTTGCCAACGCCTCATTAACGACAAGCAAAACGTACGCAGTTAAAGCGCTTATCGTAAAAATGTGACTTTGATTAAAGAAGGGTGTAAAACAAATTGTAAAGCCGGTTTATTTGCAAATGACTATAACTTACGTGCCAGATTACACTAAACCCATGTTATAATAGTTGGATTTTGTGAAGTTGAAAACTCCTATGTTACAGAATTGTTGGGCATGTTCACTGTGCATTGTTTGTTTATAGTCGTGCTAAATAGAATTCAAATGAATTTTTCATTGGATCGTAGAAGAGAATGAAAAAGAAACATTATTTAATGACACAGTGTTTTTATTTGAATCTTGAGAATATAAATTCGAAAACTTCATTTACTACAGGTCTTTTGCAGTTAATGTATTGAATAAATTATCTTATGGTGAAAATAGTATTAAAGAACCATAAATCATAATACGTTAAAATTAATTTACTAAACTCTAGTGTATGCCACATAAAAGAATAGACACACATAAAAGATATCACAAAAACACAAAAGAGCTATATTTCCTTTGATTAATATTGTGGCAAAGGGTAGGAGTACGAAAAATAAGAGCACAAAGTTAAGATGCAGTAATAGGTAAATTGGTAACCTAAATTAATATTACTGTTTTTAACTTTCTAACAAAATTGATGATGTTCTTTAAACTTAATAATACATAGGTGTATGAGGTGTAGAGTAGACACTCTGTGTCTTATTTCCAGAGAGCACTATAATCTGCCAGTTGTTTTAAAAAATAGATACAATACATTATTCACGAGTTTACAGCAGTCTTTTATTTGTCGCGGACCAATAAAAGGTTTCGTGTTGCGCCACAGTTTAGACTCGGATTCTTATCTAAATGGGTGCCCTGACTCGGGGTGTGAACCTTCGCCAGTTACCTTCGCTCGCACCAATTAAGTAGGTATGCCTCCTCATTTCGTAAACAATTCGTTTTACGTCCTGTCCTGCCAGTTACACTATAATTTTCACTGCTTTTATAAAATAATTTTCCTTTCTTTTCGTATTTATTTACGGTCATAATGTGCCTCGTACTTCCGAAAAGATATTGTGATAAACATTATCTATACTTATAATAATAAATGTGTAGAGAGGTCAATTCTGTACATGAAATATATTTCCAAAATAACTATCAGGAGGTGTTTAGGGATCGATACTGATGCCAAAAATACAATTAGTAAATTTTTGTCTGTCTATCTGTCTGTACAACCGTTATAAACACAAAAACTACTCGACGGATGTTAACGAAACTTGATACAATTATTTTTCATACTCCTGAACTGGTTATAGTATACTTTCAATCACGCTACAATCAATAGGAGCAGAGCAGTGAAGGGAATTTTTTGGGAAATTTTTTTTAACGCGGGTGAAACCGCGGGGCACAGCTAGTTTTCCAATAATGTATAAGTTTATTTGGTGTGGTATGGTATGTTTTATTGTACCAACCTACTTAAAAGTGGCATTTCGGGATAAACATGACTGAAACTCGCGTCTTTTTTGAAAGGTTGTCATTATGATGTGGATGCATGCTATGGTAAAAAATATTTAATTACATTTTATCATTTTGGCGAATGGTCTAATAGGTAGTGCCAAGCCGAAGTAAAAGAAACTTAGTACCTACTTTAGACTATGCACAAATACAAGTATCTATATTATTTGAAATCATTTTCATTTCCAGCGGCATTGAAAGTTGGCTCAAACATACTCGTGTAAGTTTAATACTCGCACTCGAGTGGGGCACGTAATTCAAGTAGGTACGTTTGACGTCAACTAAACAATAGGGAGATATTAGCTACATTCTAATATAGACACTAGTATTATATTAGATGTTTATGAAAAATTTAAAACAATGAGGTCAAATTTCGATAGTTACTTAATAAGCTATATTTCACCAATTAATAAAACACAGATTTATCTGATATAAGAAGTTAATTTTCTCCGTCGTCCATAATCTACATTTTCAACCGTAATTAAATACTTATCAATGCTAGTTGGAAATATTGATTTTAATTTTACTTGCTTGTAGATAAATAGATAGAAACCATTTATTTCGCATAATGTATTCAAGTATACAAAAAATAATATTTATTCTTAATAAAACAGGGTAAGCGTTTATCATCTATCAGCGAATGGTATGCAAGTTTTGCAACAGACACTTACCACGTTCAACAGCAGCGCGGACTCGTTGCAACGCCATGGTCTTGGTGACGGCTAGCCAGCGATCGATCAGCGGCTCGAACCACCTACCATCATTAATAATACTTACAAATAGGTACGTACCTACTCTTACGTAACGATAAAAACGGCCTTAATTATGATCTCAGAATTAAAAATTGTTGTTTGTTACGTTCATCATCTATATAATATAATATATATATATATCATATATGATTTACTGTTCTATTTAGTGCTAGGCACGGAACTTCTTAGATTAGAGAATGGCTTAGGCAAGGTTTAGGTTTACAAAAATTCGGAACATTATTTATTTATATTTACATATTTTGTTAACCTATTTCCTGCTATTTTTCAGACCAACTCTTGATGATAGTGAAATTCTGTGGTAGATGATATTATACTCGTATCCTTTTTGTAGTTTTAATATGAGTACCGAAATTGCTTTTTCCCTGTTCATATGACATTTCTTAGGATTGCTACGAGAAAGTAACTTGGAGTTATGTACCACATTTATTATTATCTGAAATAGGAGCAAGACATCATAAATTATGTAAGCATTTAAGTGGAAAAAATGTCTGAACGATTTTTTATTCATTGCTTTTCGTGCAATGTTCGAAGAAATGCAATCAATATTCTTCACGAAGAAAGTACGAGTAGTTTCGATAAGTTTATTGGAAGCCTCATAATTAACTATGAACTCATGAAACGCTTTGGTTTCTTCAGTATTCGTTTTTATCCGACTTCAAAAAAGGAGGAAGTTTCTCAATTCGACCGTATGTACATAAATGCTTTTTTAATACAATTTTTTTGTTTTAAATTTATTTAATCGAAGTCTTTACCCTCATTGTCAGTAAATTTTTGGCATACATAGTGCCATGAATACCAAAATGGCTTACTTAAAATATTTGCTTATAGTGAGCAAACGTATCGGGTAACAAGTGCCTAAATTATGTTTACCGTAGGCTACCGGCTAATGGTCGCTCGCCTGTATTTTGTATCTGCCTAGACACTGTATGAAATGATCTGAGTTTTCATTACTTTCATGTATTATGCAGCAACCTATTAATAAAAATAACCTATTTCAGAAAAACTTCGAAAAATTTCCAAAAGTACATGATATACACATATCGAACTTAAAACGAACCTCCTTTTTGCAACATGGATTATAAATAATTAAGAGGGACTCACGAGTAAGCTTCCAGTAGTTGTGGTGGGGGATCGTGCGCTGCGTGAGCGGCATGAGCATGCACAACAAACGAAGGATGCGCAGGCGCACCGGAACACAGTTCGCGCACCGCCAACAGCATCTCGAAAGGCAGAGTCTTCGCTGACACTATGCACGCTGGACAACGAATAAATAAAAACTGTTAAAACATTTCTGTTTCTGAAAGTAATAAATTTTTCAATAAGTGTGAAAGAGGTCTGGAAAAAAATTATTAGGGTTAATTTAAAAAAAATGCTGAAGATGTAATAATACGGTAAGTACATGAAGTTATTCAGCGGTTGGACATAGAATTCTAGCTGAAATAAACTAGACATAGCTTAATAATAAATAATAAAATAAAAGACCAATTGACCACTTCGAATAAATTAATATTATACTCGTATTTTCAGAATTGAAAAAAGCCTGTGAACTTACTTTCATTTCCATGTTCATCGCAAGCTTCCTCCTCGGCCACGCCGCACCAACCCGTGGCCACCCAGTGCTCCACGGAATGACGCACATCCTCCGATAACTATACAAAATCATAAAATACAACTACACATACAGTATGTTCTAGTAATACCTACATTTAGTTACAATATGGTATTTCAAGCAAGATTACATTTTCACACAAAATTAACAAGGGCAAAGTATAAGGCATAGTGATTAATAAAATAATTACATCATTTTATAGGCAGTATTACCTAATAATAGCATTAGCTTAGCGTAGCTCTCGGGGTGCAAAGGTTGACAACTTGTTTGTTGTTGCAGTTTTAATCCTTGGTATATCATTTTATACCTGTGCTGTGTATTTTATTATAATTGTGCGGAATAATTTTCTAAAGATAGTTGTTTCTCCATCAATTACCCTATATTTTAATTGGCATGGTATCTGATCATGGCCCAAAATGTCGTATAACAAACACAATATCGTAGATAAAATATTTTCATTCAAAACTAAGCAACAAAAGGAAAAACATGACACAGCTACATTTAATTTACTGGAAATTTCCAATTGACGTGGAATATCGGAAAACACGTAAATACCGAAGCCTCTTGAGAATTCAATATTCCAGCCATTATCACCTATTGGCGAAAAACCTAACAAAGAAAATTTAAACTTGAAAAAGGACATGAAGTTACTGTAACTACTTAACTTTAAAACAAATATATTTTAATTTAATATTTCTATGCGCATAATTTTATTTACAAACTCATTTACAAACTCATAATTTTTTTAATATAAATAAGTACCTACTTAATAAACCCGTGTAACAGTATTTAGACATGAATTTACACTTTAGTAACAAAATAACAAATTAAAGATTTTGAAAGTTTTAACAATTAATCTATACTAATATATAAAGCTGAAGAGTTTGTTTGTTTATTTGTTTGAACTCGCTAATCTCTGGAACTACAAGTCGGATTTAAAAAAAAAAATTGTGTTCGATAGCTACAGTCATGAGGAAGGTTATAGGCTATCAAGCAATACGTTTACGTTACAATTCTTAACGCGGGTGAAACCGGGAGGCACAGCTAGTTATTGATAATATCTCAGTCTCTACACACTCCAGTAAATACTTATAACATAAAGACTTACCATTTTATCGATTTGCGTAAAGACGACGTTGTAGTAAGGAACGGCGTTGGTCCTGTAAGAACAATCATCGTAAATCGTACGAAATTTGTCCCCCCCCCCACCCCCCCCACACCCAAATTACCAAAATTGGGTTATTAATAATTGTGAAATGATATATTTGTATATTGTATATCTACGTTAATTATGTTATAATGTACTGTGTATGTAATGAAGTTAATTGGTAGTAAGGTAACAAACGAATACCTAATGGAGCTTAATTAAAATACATTATCATACCGTTGATGTCATAATGTATAATCATATTATATCTTCTTGAATTAAATCATTCTACGGTAACTAAAATATAATGTTACGTTAACACTATTTAACAACAAAATAAAAATCTTCGCAAACAGATCATATTTCAGGTAAGCTAGGCTTAAAGAAAAAGAAGAAAACTTGGCTAAATTTAAAACGAGGAGAAAACAATTTGCCATTTGATATTTTACGGGCGCGACTTGTCGTTACCTAAGGAGATTCTCAACATTTTAAACTTGAACATTTAATTATTGGCGACCCACGTGGTGTAGTGGTTACCATGCCAGTAAACCATTGGAAAGGTCCCGGGTTCGATCCCCGGCGGGGCAGAAATTTAAATAATGAATTTAGATTTCTGTTCTCGGTCTGGGTGTTTGTCTTTGTGTGTGTCCATGGCACCCACACACAGGGAATCCTAGAGTGGGGCTGTGAGTGTGAAGCGTAAAAAAAATAGTTAAAAATGTGGATTAAAAGAAAAAGAGCGCTTTTTGTAAAAAAATGTATTACTTTGTAACTTCAGTAATCTTGAGTTATAGATATATACCTTGTTAGTTATCTTTATCTACAATGTTTTTGATAAAAACCTGTTTATTGTTTATTACTTAAATTATCTTTGTGATACCTCTCTAATCTCCTTCCTTTAGAATAGAATTCTTTATTCAATCGATATTACGAGTATTAAAATTGAATATTATTTTAATAATCGTACTTTGCCTTCTGCTTATAAAATATATGAATTGAATCAGAACGAAACAAAATGAAAATAAACTCTAGGTTTGTTTATAACACTATATTGCAAAATCATCGGCTTTGGTGGGTTGTGAACCTTTGACCTTCCCATGAGTACCGGGATGTCTTTACCAACAGAGCTGCCGAGAATATTAACCACTCAAAGTTTTGTGTCGCAATTGTCAAACTTACGTTTCGAATATCGGGTGGTAGTATGTCCGTCCCTGCTGGAGATCAATCTGCACCAGCGTAATGAGGTTGACGAGATCTTCTCCACGCTCTGATTGAGTGTCCTGCGCGCAAAGTGCCTCGTACCATTCCGCAGTGCCTTTTCGTAGAGCAACCACAATCTCGCCCCTAAGATTCGTAATAAGAGTCTGTATAATATGTAATTTAATTTAATTTTTAGTTATATAATAAAACAACTGTTAAACAATCACAAGCTTATATTATTTAATAACAGCTGGGTGCTTGTTCACGACTCGACACAATATAGGGAAATGTCATAATTCCTATACGGGCGCTACGAGTATCTTTGATGTTTCAAATAAATTATTTAACTAAGGTTCGTAGCTCGGAAGTCTACGCAGGGCGGTCACTTCGTAGCAATGTTCGTAGAGGGCGATATTTGTAAGTGGCACAAAGTCATAATTTATGCAATTAATTTGAATCTACGTCTAAATCATAATCAACCTATCATACTGGCACAGACCTCCTCCCAAACATGAGAAAGGCTTAGGCCATAGTCCACCACGCTGGCCAAGTGCGGGTTAGTCATATGCCTTTTGAGAACTTTATGGAGGACTCTCAGACAAATGTGTGCAGGTTTTGTGAGTTTTGTCACGATGTTTTCCTTCTCTATACAACTAATGACATTTAATTTCTTAAAACACACGTAACTTGTGCGATCCGCTGGGATAAGAGGCCTAATTCTTAATCACTGCGATCGTGAATCTGAGATACATGAATTATATAGGACATCTGATTTAAAAAACGTTTTTATTTAAAATAGACCAATTTTCGACCCTCCTTCGACCCTATTTCGACTACTTGTTACGATAAATCCGTTAATGCAGACCCAAGCACTGAATAACCGGTGATCCTTCAGTATTAAAAGTGTTGATATTTAAAGTGATACTAACCTGATTTCGTTCTTAAAAGGGCAGCATCGTCTGAAGGCTTTCATTTGCGCTATTTGGTTGAGACAGCGAAGAAGGTGCTCCAACCTTTGAATTAATTAATTTTATTGTTGATTTTTTAATTAAATATACAATCAAACAATTAGTTAGGACTCAAAACCTAAAACGTTAACTTGCATCTCCTAGGCTTTTAGAGTTAATCACTCTAAAGCTAAGTTAAGTTTATAAGTGCCTACCTATAAACTAGAATGCAAAAAGGAAATCATAGATATTTACGTCAAGTTGTCAAAGTCAGTCTCAGGTGATACAGCGCGCGGTCCCTGGGCGAAATCTAGGAAGCTTGGAAATAGATCCCTTTAATTACTCTCACTGGTTGGTTCACAAATAACATTATAAAGCATAATTTTAAAAAGATAAAAAACTACGTTAAAACACCATAATCTATTTATATTCATATTGAGCCCTTGTGGCGTTGTTAGTATGTTAATTACGTCGCATAAATTTATGTTGGCAAGAGATATAATTACTTTATTTTCAAGAAAAAATTGATTAAAAGATGTCAGACCACAATTTTTACGTAAAATGCATTACCTACGTATTGCGAAAAATTTAATAACACATTCACTGCATTACGCGAAGCATTTTATCGTCTTATTTATTATCAAGCTAGACTAGCTTTTGTAAGGCTAGAAAAGTACATTTCATTTCATTGTTTACTTTTTTATTATTTATTAATATAAAATATGTAATTGTATTTGATAATTTTATTTAATAAAAAATAAAAAGCAAACTATAAAAAAACATTATAGCCTAAATAGACAGCTCGCCCTTCCCTGCTGTAGAGTAGGGCTAAATTTAAAGGTCACAGTGCGGACTTGCGGAGTCGGTGGTCTAAGCATTTGGTGCGTGGATATTGCTTACTTGTTCAAGCTGAGACGGTGCAGAACCGGGTACAGATCGCGATGGAGGCGCAGCTGATGGAGCGCGCGGTCCAGGAAATCACCGAAGCAGTCCGCTAGCCAGCGTTGTTCGTCGCGCGACACACCCCCGCCCGAGTCCGCGCCCTCACCAGTAAACCACGCTTTCTCTAACTCTGCGAGCAGCTTGAACATGTACCTGGTTTTTTTTAAATCTTTAATATGTAAATGAAAGAACAGTTACAGTCTTGTATCTGAAAACCGGCCTACTACTACTCCGGTGGGTCAGGGTTTGATTACCGTACGCACTTATAATAACTAAGTTATAATAACTAATCAGTTCTATAGTTACTACCATTATGCATTTGTAAAGTTATATTAATAATTACGAATCTCTAGTTTCTTAGTGATTTCTCAGTTTATTGCTAGATAAATCATTACGTCTCAATTATTCTACTGAAACTGTTTGCTTCTGAAATTGAACCAAAATTTTGCAATTGAACCTAAATTTATAAACAAGAGCAATCAACATTATATATTACGTATTTTAAATAGTTAACTTTATATAAAATCTCTCCAAAAAGCAATTTATTTTGCATGGAAAAGTTTTGTAGGGCGTGTGACAATGTTGTATCAACTGGTATTCTGCGGCATATGACCGCATGCCATTCTGTATCAACATATATTATATATTATGCAAGATACAACCAATTTTTTAAAACAAAATTTAGTTTTTCTTGTCATACCAGAGCGCCATAACTTTAATATTATCATCCTTTACAGAGAATTCAATATGACACTGACATTTTAAAAAATCCTGCTTAAACTTACTTGGGATCAAGTGGAGCATCACTGTTTAGACGGCAAGCTGCCGCGAAGCGTGCTATAGCAGCTTGTAGAGCGCTGAGATCTCCTTGCACAGCGTGCTGGTGGAGAAGCGTCTGCGCAGCACCACACAGCTCTCCTTCCCAGGTGCTAGCGCTCTCGTCCTCATTTGCTGCGTTGGCGGCAGTCTCAACCTCATGCGCGAGGAGCACCCCAAACAAACGCTCATGTTGACGTACCTTACGGACAAGATGCTTTATTTATTTATTTATACTTTTGAGTCATTTGAAATATCAGAAAAAGGCGTAAAGCGTTCTCTTCCAGTCGAGATTAAGGCACTATTAATTAGCTAATAATGGGTGTAGTGAATAAAATTAAGTATTATGTTTCTCAAAATATTTTGTAGATTAAAAATTCAAACATATTAATAAAATAATATAAAAGTAGGTAAAGAGACGATGATATTGTTACTTGTGATTTATTATATTTTATTAGGCTATCTAGGTATTTCAAGTAATTTACTCCAATGATGGTCCAATGAAAAGTATTAAAGGTCAAAGTTGAGGCAGAATATCCTTTCGGTTGACTTATAAAACAACAGACGAAATGAAATACGAGTCAGAAAAAAGGTTTCTTAAGCTTATCTCCGCTTACAAAATATATCCAAAAAATTGAAGTAACTATGTAAAGGTATTTTTTTTAAATATATTTATATAGGAATACTTAGTAATTGCCCTGAGCGGAGTTCAAACTGCGGATTTACCTTCCATATCGAGACACTCAAATCCAACAGAAAATTTTAAACTTAATCCGCATATGCTATACTAGACCATAATGTGAACAATTATTTTGACTAACAAACATAAACCAGTTCACATGATAAATGAATCTCACACCATTAATTACATACGCTCTGTTTACAGTTTCGCTTGGTACAATCATTATTAATTTTCAATTTTCGTTGCGCTGAAATTGTATCCGACATTAATTACAAATTTGTGTAAGGCTCTGAAATGTAATTAACTTGTAAATCCGCACGTAAGTGCACGTTAGTGCGGTTGTGTCTATCTAACGTCATTTAAAATGTCAGTTGTTTATGTACCTACACGGTTTACACTTTTGTTGACGTGATATTTTTAGTAACGTAACACACATGGTCATTTTAGGTAATTATGTACATGTAAATAATCCGAGCAACGGTGTTAGGTGGATAAATAATTGCTTAAAAATTGTAAGAAGACTATTAAAATTTTCTACAAAGACATCCTGAGAGAGAGAGAGAGAAGACAGATGCTAGAATCATTAAAGCATGCATTAATAAAATTTTGGAATGCAATAAGTATTATGAGATTGGTTACTTTTATAAAGGTACAATAAGTACGCAGAAAATCGATAATCAAGTGGAAAACAGACTGACGATTTGCCGGTATCAGTGGTTCCTAATAGAATAAAACAGCGTTACCGACTTGAAGGCGAAGCTTAATAGAATTTTCCAAACGAATACTCCATCTTCGATCACGACTTTGTGATTAAAATACCAGAGCTATAATAGAAACCAACGTCTTATCGTTATGAAAGCGCTGTTAGCATATTTTTATTATAAAAATACCGTATTAGAATTTTATACAAACGCGAAAGCCTGTGTAAAAAGGTAATCGATACGCTGTTATTACACTGGGGTTATGGCATATCATATCAGTTCCGTATTACTAATCTGCTAAGCTACCGCTTCGTACATACAAATTTTATTGCCATTTCGTAGTGGGCCATTAATCCAGGTATTGTTCGTGTATGTGCTCGCCTACACACGTGATGAAATGAACTTTTGTAGGCGGATTAACTGGCGCGACGGTCAATTGACTAGGTTTACTATTGTTTGTATACAATAAAAAGATTTTGTTCAATATCTTGAGAATATTGGCAGAGCTTTATAAAGGAAATATTCGATTGGATACTAATTGAAACGGACCGGCACTTTGTCGGTTATTAAGCTTTCTCTTCTCTTGAGCTAACAAAGCAAAACTGATTCTAGTAAAACCCCCATTTGTTATTTTTCTGACTCTGGGAAATTTTATTAAAATTACGAATCTACTACTATACCTAGTACCTACTGGCTAGTAATTATTAAATTAGTAGGTACCTATATTATTTTATAACTTTATTAAAACGTAGTACATACACTGTCATTACGACTTTATTCTTATTTTAGTCTTAATAAATGCATTCAGGGAGATCTACAGGTAGATATACGAATACAAAACAAAGGAGTGCTAGATTTAGTACCTACTGTTAAAGGTTTTAAGAAGATAAAGTAGAAAGTACCTAAGTTAAAAAGGAAAAGGGAAGGATTTTACTTAAGATAGGATAAACCTTAGTTAAAAAAAATTCTTACTACAGATTTACTTTATGGAAGCAACTGGTCATCGTCACACTGAATGGTTCGAAATTTTCCAATGGATAGTTTTCATCGTCAAAGAAGAATAAATTTTCAAATAAAGGGGTGCATAAATTCAATACATTTCCATCGATGTTTGATATTATTGGCTTGCAAATAGAAACCCCTATTTGCAAGGCAATCATGGCAAACACGAATTTGAATAACTATTCAGGAAGAGGCGTGCCGCTGCGCATAATTTGGTGCTTAGTCGCCGTGATGGAAAAGATAAGATGTTGCAGTGCTGTATCTGAGTGCACCACTCAATGGGAACGCTGTTGTATTGCCTCCTATTGGTACAAAATAGTACAAATACATTATATTAGAATATTTCTCTCCATGGTTTATTTTTCCTACCCTCTCCTTGATTATTAATTATAATTGGTACCGCCTTCATTCAAATTTTACTGCCCAAAAGTTGACTGGCATTACCTTTAGCTGCTTTTAACATTAAATCCGCCTTTGTTCCGACTTTGTACTAGGTTCAAGAATAAATAAATAAATCACACTCGCAATATACATACATTATTGATTCCTAAAAACACTCAAGACCCCTTTACACAATCTGACGGTAATAATTCAAGTTATACCTACCTGCTGCCAGTTGTCGTCGTCGTGTCTCCCAGCCTCACGCGCAGAGAGCCACAAGCGAAGGCGAATACGACCTTGCACCGAAGAGCGCTGTGAACGCGCCTCCAACTTGTACCACGCCTCCACACCAGTAGAGGGTATCTCGCGTAGTGGTATATTCACGCACCCTGTGCGAAATATATTACTTTAGAATTTGGAATTTCTGTTCATACATCTATTTGGTATTACATTACATTTAATTAATTACATTAAATACTTTTCACTCCGATTCAATAAGGAATGAAAGTTTGTGTGAACTTCGCTATTTTTCCAGCAATTACTATAAAAACTGGTTTAAACATTATTATGTGCTATGGGACCCGTATACGTACGGGTAAAATATCTAATAAGAAAAATAGATAAAACCTAGTTCACGCACACATTATATAGATTTCTGTAAATTACTTGGACAATTAGATAATAATCACATAAATGCTAAAACTATAAATAGAAACTACCTAATTCAGGTCATAATTAGTTTTATCTACATAATATAATTGTAAACTGCTACCATAATTACCTGACACAAACCTATTGTTCCCTTTTATGACAGTTAAAACAGACTACCGCAATAAAACCTGTTGTATACTTTGTCCTTCATGTACGACTAACGCTAGAAATGTCGTCGGAATTGAAAAATGTTTCCTATTGGAAGTGCTCTGGCAGAAAGTTTACGAGCTTTATTATGTCTTATTACAGTGATATACGGATACTACGGAGATGTATGAATGCATGAATGTTGGATGGATGAATGCTATGTTGATACGAGGAGTTCATAGTACAGATATAAATATACAGTGTCCAAACAAGCTTAATGTTTTTATGTTTCAACGTGTTAGGAAATACAATTTTATTAATTCTCGGCGCCAATTCCAAAAGACAAATTGTACTTATTATTATTAAAGTAAGAATGTTGAGTAGGTACGCGAGGCACTCGCTCACGTAGCAAGTATTATGTAAAGAGTGAAGGAAACGTGGAAGAGTATTGTATACTCGCCTATTCCCTCAGGTGCGTAAAGGTCACACCCTTAGCGCGTTGCCGAATAATTCCCCTTTCGGATGAAATCAAATGCTTACGCCGTTTTCGCCGCTGGTAAATAAATATTGGATCTGCGATCCCGTCCATCAATCTTGTTACAACCAATTTTTCGACGCGAACTCTCATTTGGTCCTATTGCCATAGAGGGATTTCCGAACAGAGGTCGGAAGCTTTTAGCGCATAAACGTTAAGTTAATTCACTCACTAAATGTCAATGGACTACTGGATATTTATAGAGCCTCAACAGAGTGGTAAAGGCACCCTTTCGCTTTAGTAAGAGTTTTATATTTAAATAGAATAGAATAGAATATTGTTTATTGAAATTTAAATGAATTGCTAAATATATTGTTAGTCGCAAAACTCGAGACCATCAGAACCAATTCGGCTAAGTTATCTTAAATAAGTGGTGGAGTCTGAGGAAGGTTTATACGGAGAAAAAATGAAAAAGTCAATAAACTCTATTGAATGTTACAGCGACACACGATATCTCCACTGAAAGCATTGTTATTTTTTAAAGGCCTACAAAATAAAAAAAAATTAAGAACTTTTTGTTAAAGTTAATAGTGTTTCTGCTAAAACTCTACGTTCTATTCAGTCTGATTACGGTCCCTTGCAAAAAGTACCTGCAACTTTAAACTCAAACCTAAAACGTCATTCGATGTCGCTACCCTAAATGTTTTTGTGCCATCCTGATATAACATTTATTGAAAGCTTCTACTAATAATCCCTTATAACGTTGCGATGTAATCAAGCTTTCCCTTTCACTTCAAAAACAACATTTCACTGAGATGGAGATAACGAACTCTGCGCCTTAATACACCTTAATATAAATAATAAACCATGAAACAAACAGACACTGAACACTTATATTGCAAATAAAAAAATTTGGTGAAAGCGTTGTCTCTTGCTTAAATATCTAACATTTAAACACGTTTAAAATTCTTACATGCCGTTCATAGTTATTTTATTTCACAACAGAAAGTACATTTTGTACAATTGGAAAAGTCATTAACTGAATCTCTCGATGTTGTTAATTTGAATACATATAACGAATTCTGATAATACAACTTTGTTTATTGCATTTCGTATGCATTTGAGATTTAAATTGAAGCCGGCGGCGACGAGCTTGTTTTACGGGATTCAATGTGAAACATCAAATTATTAGTTGTTTGCACGCCGATTGTAGATATTTGTGTGGTTATTATTACGTTTGGTGAAAGTGATTATGAGAACTCATTCATTTATTACTCTTACTTTTAGTCTTGTTCCACTTTTATTTATTGTTTGTACTAATAATTTGCTCACCACCAATCCGCATTTGAGCAGCGTGGTTAACTATATGCTCCAGGCCTTTCCCGGTTATGGGGACAGACCCGTGCCGAGCAGTGGGTCATAAAAGGGTTGCAGGCACTAATAACGATATTGACTTTAGTGAATTTTCGCACATCGTTCAACTTTTGCGAATTTTTACAATTGCTTCTTCGTATGTTCATGCTAAGTTCCCTCGAGTAAAAACGTATCAACGTACGACTGCAGATATGAATTCTGAGGTTGAACCCACCAAGAAAATCATCCTGACAGCCTTGACGCGCGCTTTGGCAGACTTGTTTGAAGAATCTCCCAAGGCCTCGGACTCCTCGCACTTCATTGAGACGGGACACGG
>DWQL01000334.1:0-16224 GCA_018231265.1 Noctuana haematospila | reverse complement strand
ACCACTAGCGGTCACCCATCCGAGTACCGGCCGGGCCCGACGTTGCTTAACAGTGAGATCGCTTGCGATCTACACTACCAGCGGGGCTATGCGCGCTTCAGATTATTAACCATTACTTTGTCATTTACGTTCAAGACTATTAAATTCTAACAATATTATTATAACTACCATAGTACTTTGGTTTAGCTGTCAAACTGTCAAAATTAACAATTGAGATGCTCGTCATAGAAGATTGTGGCTCCCTGTGCGAGACAATTGCAATAGCAGACTTGCTCTGGTGACGAGGGTCACGTCAACGTCATCTACAGGTTTCTAAAGCTTCTGACCGAAGCAGAATCATTGTTTCACTGTCTACTTAAATGGATATGTCATTGACACATTTCCTGTGATACCAGATTCCAGTCCACTTGCGGAATTTTTAAAATTAAAATAATCAAACAAATATCCGGTTCAAAGGACCAAAAATTTAAAACAATTTTTTTGTAACGAATTCCTGTACTTTTAGAACGTACCTACAAGTACATACCGATTTAAAATAATTAACGAAAATGGCGGACTTCAGTACAAAGTCTCTCGCTTCGCCATAACGGTTATTAATGGTGGGTTGTGTTCTAAGTGCGTAATTGTGATGGACGCGCCAAACTTCTCTAATGGCTGTTTGAGAGGTCGGTACTTCAATGTAAGTATACTCGGAAATGTATAAAAATATTCTTTCTAGTAACTGAACTTGCCATGTATGTACGTCCGATCCGCAAAGCTTTGAAATTATCTTCTAGTAATATTCAGCAACGGTAGGTACCTTAATGTCAGATACGGGTGTATCAAGTGCTATAAAACTGATCAAATGATAATAATTATTATTTTATGACAATCTCTTCTGTGTCGTTTTAATTAGGTTTTTTATGACTTTGAAACTGCATATTATCGTGCATTGTTACTTTATACGTCCCCACGTCTACTGAGGCGTCTTAGTCATCTTTGCCTACATCCGTTTTTTTTAACTATTTTTTGTTTTGACAAAATATCTTTTATACACAAAACCTAACAAACAGGCAAGACCACGTGATGGTAAATGGTTACCGCCGTCAATGAACATAATGGGCCATACCTTAAGAACCACCAATGCTTTGCCGGCCTTTAGGACAGTTCTCATACTTGTAGCACCTCTTTAAGAACTCATAGTATAGGTACAGTACATAGTATACTACATACGCCATATATTGCTTTTGTTAAAAGGAATTTCGAAAGGAAGAAAATTTCGTAATTTAATTTGGTTATATGGCAGAGATGTCACAGCCGTTCTAACCGTCGTAAATCGCAGCATCTCTAAATAATAACCCAATGGCTACTGAATTTCTAGAATGCCTAGAATTTGTAGTTACGATGTTAGTTTCACGGTTCCCGTGCTGCGAGAATGTCTGATGCAGCGGTTAGTATAGGGGACGAATTTTAAAATTACATGATCAGTCTATAGTATGAGTTAAGAGTAGTGATAGCCTAGTTGGTGAATTTGAAACCGTTACGGTAATGTAAAACATCCATTTTGCACCAAATGCATTATGCAAGTACCCAAAAATGGTTCTGCCATCTTTAAATCTAAACACTTACAGAGAAACGACAGTAGTTAAAAATTTATTGTAAACCATCCGTAACTATAACGATCTGTAAATAAAATTACTGAATTACTTAAATGTGTTACAAGTTTATTAAATAATGTTGATGCCTCCGTTACACTTCAAGCAATGAAGTTTCGAACGCAGTGCTAAATTACTCTCTTAATTCTTAAGGCTCACTTGAAAAGTTTAAGTTGTTTGAATTAATATTAAAACTTTTATTTCATAACATTTAATTGGATACAAGTTTATGGGAAATTTCACCGAAAGTACCACCCTTAAAAGGATTAAATTCCTACTTTCTCGTAACTATTTTATTCATAGAAATTAAATATTTGCTTGGAGTTTACGCCGTACTTATAAAATCAGTTACTAAAGTAAGGTATAAATTAAACTAGTTTCAAATTACTTCGCAAATATTCGCGACTACAACGTATGATATCGTAGTGTAATAAAGATAAATAGCTCTAAACCGAATTCTGAAGTCCACGCGAACGATGTAAACGTATAGGTATTTTACTTTATACCCTTAGTTACATAATAACCAAAGGATTTACTTAACACCACCACTCATAACTGCTGCTAACTCAAATCTGCTGGACACATGAGTTTTTTCAAAGGTTAAGGTTAGGTTAGGTACTTAGGCATCCCATGCTGGCCCAGTATGTATTCCTTTGACTATTCGACAATAGTCTACAATGCATGTAAAACGTATAGTAAATATCTCACAAGTACCAGTCGCAAAAAGAAACCAGAAACGAAGTCTAAAAATCGTAGACCCACGAAAGAGCCACAATTGTATTAGCGAGAAAGCGAATCGGGAGCATTTCCGGGAAGTATTCTGTAATCGAATATCACCCAGTTCGTCACTGCTGTGCGGTTTTTATATTCTGAGTCTGTAGTGCCCATCATTGAAATAATATATTTGATTTATGATTTATCACTTTTGCCCTTTATCCACCCACTTACATCCCTACCGCTAGAATTATGTGTTAAGTTTTTGGCCACTCTGACGAAGAGATTCATTTTTTTTGTCGTTTATGAGTAGCAAACAAATATGCAGGCCACTTGATGTTAAGTAGTCACTGCAACCCATGGACATCCACGTCCAACCTCAAATAAGAGTCCTACTACTACTAATAGAGGCGTTGCTCCTCTATGATTATTATTGTGCTATGATTACTATGATAAGAGGGGTTGCTAGAAGAAATGTAGAAATGCTCTCCGAATTATTTTCAGAGCAATTTAAAAATAGAAGCGATCTTTCTCCATCACAGTCAGCAGGCGCCGCTTAGAGTAACGGTCTACGAGCCTCAAAGTCCTTGCCCGAGCTGTAAAAAAGATCAGAACCAGTAATTAGTAAACTAAATCTGTACTAATACTGACAGAAAAAATTATTGTGTTCAAAAAACGACAGATTACAAGTTCTATTTCGATAGAAATCAAGTCAATTCTCGGAAAGTTTTCGTAATCGAATCGTTCCCGTCCCGTCGCCTCTGTACTAAGTATTAAATATTCATTTCGTTTCGCCAATTTTCTAAGTGGATTCCACGTGAGGGTTTGATGGATTAGTGGGTATTTGTATTTCTTTGCTTCGTGTATTGCAATCCGATATTATTGGAATAAATGTGGAAGTCTCGTTGAATCATATTAATACAGATTCAAAGGTCGTATAGAAATAAGATACATTGCTATTAAAAAGGCTATTCAATAAATCGGTAAAATAACGTATAAGTCGTACGACCGACATACTTTAAAAAATTATAACTTACCGGTAGCTATCGGGTGGTATCTTATCTCAATGATTGGATCCCCCATCTTGATGCTCACTACTCCGTTTGCTATTAGAACGGATAAGCGGAGAAACGCCTTCCCGCCGGGAACCATAGCTTATTAATAAGGTGATTAATTTACCAAGCTAATAAACGATCAAAGCATGAGGTTCCCCTCGACAGAGTGCACTGTGAGGGTTGGGTGTAAGACTCAAGAGTACAAGAATGATGACACATTTAAGGACTTTAATTTGCTTTTATTAAATAGAAGAGTTATGCGAAGTAGAAGGAACCAACTCTGTAGATATTATATAACTTATAACCGGCACATATTATTATTATTTAATCGCGGTTACCGCATTTTACATACTTAAACACTTTAATTTTACGTAAAATTGAAATCGAATAAAGTAAACAAGTTAAAGTTAGAGTTTACGTATAGATATCCCTGCATTGTGGGCTTAATTATTTCGTTCTATTAATTTCAACACACCCATTCAAGTATATTAATGACCGCGCTAATAGTATCGCCGACAGATAATCGTCATATTGCGAACATAATTATGCATCAAACGTATGGAACGCTATTAACTATCATGATTATTACTCAAGTCGATGTAGAATGATAATTAACGTTATTATTGTGTATTTATCTGATCATATTTTAATATTAACAGGAGCTTTGTTATAAGTGAATGATGGCTGTAAATAGGGTATCAAAAACCAGTGTTTGTGCACAATGGTTTCCGACGACCACCTGCAACATGGTTTCACTGAAAATCAGCGCTACAGCTTGTGTGGTAGAGTGAATACCATTTCATCATAGAGTATTTTTAGAGCAGTTACCGCTTCTGTATTTTGGGGGTATTCTCAGATCGGAGACTATTTAATAATTAATTAGTTATATATTTATTCTATCTTATAAATTATAGTTGTCCATTAATATTTATGTTGGCAATAAATGATGCCATTATAACAATATACCAATAATAAATATAACAAAATACTTCTAAAAACAAATACCTCACAGATATTACGTGATGGCCGGTGATGGTTATATCGTGAAAAATGTCGGTCCGTTTCCACTGTGCTGGCATTTCGCTGAGTTTAAACGAAAGTAAAATAAATGAGTTCCGTCCGTCTCGGCGTCTCATAACGCAGGAACAAATAAACAGTGTTCTTGATTGACGTCTTTGAATGATTCATTTTTTAATATTATGGAAACATCTAACAGATTTAGATATGGTATTTAGAGACCTTAGTGCGATTAGTTATTAGAAAATCGAAGAGCCGAGATGAAAAAGTGGTAGGCTCCACCAATGAAAAGAGAACTACCATCACAATTTTTTTTACCAGGAAGTTATAATTTTTTGGTGGAAATGAGGAGTGCCAGGGGAACTTCTTGGCCTGTGCTTTTATTTTGGTTTGAGAGAAGACTTGCGCCCAGCTGTGGGACACGAATAAGTTAATGATGATAGTGATTTCCGTCTTCAAGTGTACCTTCGAAGTTGATATATTTATGGTGGGAATGAGAATTCTCGTAGAAAAGTTAACGAACAATTAACATGATGTGCTGTTGCTAATCAAAATTCAATCTCAATTTCATAAACTCGTTGAAAAATGGTATTGAACGATTGATAGAACGAAGCGGAAATTATTTACGAACGGCCATTTCACCACGCCAGTGTACCTCATAAATTGGTAAAGGCTTATCGTAATTATAGCGTTTCAAATTTATGAAATGTAAAGAAGTTAAAAAAAATTTTTTGCTTTCTGTTATCTTCTTATACTACACTGGTGTACAGTAAATAAATATTACTTATTTACCGACATGACACATTTGTTCAAAAGTTTTTGGTCCTTGTTTAGAATATTTTTATGTATAAATAAAATCATTTACAATTGGACAAAAGTTAAAAGAAAAATTTGATAAAAAAATGTCTTTATTCGTCTATATTCAAATTGAGATTTTATTCTGAATCTACTTAAAAGTGATGACTTCATCGTTGTATTACGTAAAGTTTTAGAACTAAGTCGTTCGTTAACTTAATAGCAAAAAGAAAATAAAAAACGTTGTATCTACCGCAATGGACTTTCTGAAAGGTTTATTTCAAACGAACTAACGTTCCAATAATCAAGCTCTCGTACCCGTAACGTAAGTCTCAACTAGGCTGCGAGTACACTACACATGGCCGTCAGCCAAAAGCACTACGTTCCTATTCAATGACGTAACACGGTCTCCGTTTGACGCATCTTTACCCAGAGACCGCCATTTGCAAATTGTCGAAACGTGGACCGTTTTATGAGGCGTCCTGTTCTCACATTTTCCGAATTATCCGGTAATGGAAGACTGCTGCGTAATATAGACCTTTGAGCGAATAGCTTGATTGAATACGCATTGACGAGCCCATGTTTCACGATTATATGAAATCGACCTGAAAATTGGTTGGAGGATAACAGCGGAAAGGCGGGGCGATGTAGCTGTGTGTCGGGTAAAATATATGAAGGAAAATCGAAGTGGGAAGACGTTTTTTCTCTGTATTCTAAGTGACTATTAATAATGTAGTACTCGTATGTATATCAAATGTTCCTTTACGTGGCCTGTAGCTGACGTGCTTTTGAGCTATGTAGAGCTATCACGATCCCACTGATACAGGTCTCCTCTGAAACATGAGAAGTGTTTAAACCATCCGCCAAGACTCCCAGGCAAGCAGGTTCACTATGGAATTTAATTGCTTAAAAGTAAAACGCGCATAACTTAGAAAAGTCATCGGTCAGCCGCTGGGATTTCAACCCGGTCTTCTCGTCGCGCGGTATACAATAATGGTTGATAATGTTGACTATAAACTGTAGTTATTGTTTATGTGAATAGCTAGTTAATGTATTGTTACAGATCCATGGTGTTTCGTTGTAAATAAACAAATGAATGACAGCTTTAGTTATGACCGGCTACCGACAAATTTATTAATGGGTACTGCTGATAACCATCGTTCACTGCCGGCCGTTGGCAACGTGTCGCTCGTGTATATGAGCCTTTGTACTGATCAGCTTTACAACACCCCTCAGCTCCTAGAAAAGGGAATGCAGCCAAGCGATCGGATTGCACTTATTGCTCTTTGTTGCCGAGAGGGAAATGGCACGATTTTGTAGCGAAAAATTGTTCATAACTTCCCTTTGTCCACTTCTTAAACAATATTTTCTATTTCTGTTCGTTATGAAACGGTAAGAGAAGCCTTTTATTAATCAACATGATAGTAATCGTTTATGTTACCTGATATTTCTTTTATTTTTTTTAGGTGGTTGGGCTTACAGAGTTCGCCCAGGGTGGTACCACCGCTGCCCTCATAACCCACCGTCAAGCAAGTCTTGTAGCAAGTACTTGTCTTTCTCCAAACACAGTATTAGTCTCGTATTGCGAACTATTTTTGCTTAGTTTGTTCCACGTCGGAAGTCTATTTAAATATTCTATTAAATAGTCTATTTAATTATTTTATTTAGGTGCTTTAATTTTCAATGTTCGTGAATGGCAAGGACGTGTGCGCTTCAGCCGTAAGATTCAGCGGGTCCTGGTGTAGATATGAGGAGTGTAAAGTGGTATTTTTATTGACTTGGCCCGTAGGAATAGTAAAGATTTTATAGCTAACCCTAGATTTACGTGAGCCCCGCTGAACGTTATTGTCCAATATAAATGTAGAGAGGTCATAAAAAGAATTGCAGTGAATGTCCGCGACCTGCAGAGATCAGTTAACATAAAATAAGGTGCAGCTGCTGAGAGTTTTGCAGAAAGTTCTCGAAAAGAAAGTGAAGACTAATCCGTTGATACTTGGCCAGTGTAGTGGACTGTGGCCTAAATTCTGCTATCGAGTAGACTGAAATAAGTTGTAAAAATCTGTTTTAAATGTACACATCCGACCGATAAAAGTACTAAAGAGTTTTTGTAACGACTTCGTTCAATCACACTTCTAACTCCTCTAAATGTGCTACGGCTAGCCATGCTAGCTAGCTTGCTAGCATTCGTTCGTTTAGTGTGGCCTTGTTTCTAGACAGTAAAGCTTATTTTTATTCTCTACGACTTTTCCGTCGGGAAATACGTAGATAGATAGGTAGTTGGTCAGCATCACTGCGCCAAGCGATTATCCAGTTTACGTGCAATAAATTCCGGTCACTTGCTTATTTGGAGATTTAATTCTGTTTAAGTTTTAATGGGCACATAAAATCCGATATTCCCTGAATTCAACATAAACTTGAAAATAAATTTTCGTGTTTAAATCGGAAACATTGGAGCAGCGCGAGTATGCTCCAGCCCTTCCCCTTGTTACGGGGAGCGATCCGTGCCCAGCAGTGGGAAATCAAAGCGTTGAAGGCATACATACATATAACGGCTTGCTTTAGGTATAAGCAATAGTAGATGGCGCACTTTTCAGTATTCAATTTTGGATGATCGACACGACAAGAGAAATTTTCTCAGATGCAAACAAAAAACCCAGGCTTACTTTCAGTCTGAAATCTATTCTCCTTTGTACCGAGCCCCTATTGCCTTTGAAATAACTGGTGAAAATTGGCTCCCGTCCTCGGGGCATTGACGGAAAATTCTACTTCGGCTAATTTCGTGAGTCAACAACAAAAGATGCAAGAGGAACAATCTATTGGACGTTCTTTCGCCGTTTTCGTGTGGAAAGTTCTGATAAGGCGTCTCTTCTCTCTGGAATTTAATTATTATGTAGCTGTGACGTAAGCGTGTTAAATTTTTTATCGTAATATAAATATTTGAATACATAAGCGTTACTTCTCGTGTTATGCTTAGTTGGAGATATTCATATGTTTCACGATATTAAATTCCTAGTACAATGGGTCTATAAACTAAAGAGTTGTAAACTGCTACGTTTTCACACCCGGGGAATGCCTGGTTATCAAAAATTGATTAGTACTAACTCGTCAGGTTCGACAAACATGTTTGAACGTTTCCTAGGTGCTTAAGTGTAATTAATTTTTGAAATTATGTGTGTATGCGCTGTCGGTGAACACTAAATATAAATCTAACAATAAAAAAAAATTACAGTAACTTTCGAATCGTCTAGTTTACGAAATGATTACCCTCTAAGCAACTATAACATGGGTTCCTAAAAAGACGCTGAGAGAACTCTCCTACAAAACCAGCAACTCGTATTGGTAAACTTAATAACTTCTCTTTTACCGTAAAAAAGAAATCAATATAATGAGGATATGGTTTAAAAACTCCAGATGACATCGTAAATGATAGCGGGCGCCAATTGAGAATGTGATTCAGCACAAATATTCGTATTTCGAAACGGATTTCAAAATTACGGTTAAAACGCAAATAGTAAATTTAAGGAGAAGCACGAATTCGTAGGTAACAAGCGTAATCTCTTTCACATGAAATACATTTTCTGCCAATAAAGCTCTTTTAAGAGTGAAAAGAATAAAGGAAGTAAAACTCGCGTTGTTAGCGAATAAAGGGAGCAAGTCTTAGGTGCTTTATCACAGTAGTGAATGCCATTCAAATATGTTTACATCTGTTTTATGACTTTTATATCAGGGGGATAACCGTCATTTGGAGAAACAGTGGAATTTTCATCACACTAAAAACCCATCAGTGACTTGCGACAGCGCAGTAGAATTATTCCGGGATCTCTTCAGGTATGTAACAATGTTCTACTCGCGCATCGTCCCTTACGGGCTCACGCCGAGTCACGTTTCACGACTAGTCGCCTTATACGTGCAGTCGTTGAGGAGTTTGGTGGACTATTAGGCTTGACAAATGTTACACCGAGCCGACTATAGACCATTCAAGCACCTCTGTGAGATTGCATCCAGGGAGGAGCGACCACCCAAGTGTTTGCTTCAGCGAGAGTTCTTGGGTTCGGTAGCCCCCGACTATTAGAAGAACAACGTTGGGTGGGTGGGATGTAAGTCGAAAATAAGGACGCTAAAAATAGGACCTACCAGAGACTTTATTTTTTATTTCGCAATAAAACCTGATGACACTTCACTCTATCCAAATTTGGCAAAAGTGATACCGTGTAAAACGCAATAAACGCGTATAATTGAATAATATGGTGCATTGCGCGGGAAAATAGCCGTATTACAACGAATTCGTGCTAGTATTTCCTGGGTGTTTAAATAAAAATTATTCACGTGTAAGAGTATTAATGGGTAGACTACAAACTATTCATTTAGGTAATAAGGTACCATCCATTAAGTTCAATAACGAGCCAAAACCTGTTCCTTTATAGCAGTATTACGTAAGATAAAAACACCGTTTAGGTCGACTGTTTTCTGAAGCATCAGTAAATCTTAACGTTTGTTTCCGCCATCATTAT
Source organism: Noctuana haematospila (assembly GCA_018231265.1). Taxonomy (NCBI): domain Eukaryota; kingdom Metazoa; phylum Arthropoda; class Insecta; order Lepidoptera; family Hesperiidae; genus Noctuana; species Noctuana haematospila. The sequence goes on along the minus strand of DWQL01000334.1, from coordinate 6,498 downwards.
AACATTTATGTATAACAATGGCACATTCATAGAAATGTTGACATACTCGTGCATGTAGGTGGCCGTGTCAACAAGCCGTATATTCCCTTATGGAAAAGGTCAAGTACACAACAAGCTACATTTATCCATTTGGAATTAGAAAGAGAGAAGTCATTTATTTCTAGAAATATATACCAACAACATGTGTAATCAACAAAAGTCTGAAAGAATTCATTCGTTTAATATAAATAGGCAGCTAGTTAAATTTTCGGTGCCTGCAATGGATACGTCGGAGTCAATCCATGGTTAATCCAAAAATTTACGAACCACACTTTAAGTAGCCCTGCTGTAGGACTCCGACTCTTGTCCGGAAAAAGTCAAGTACTAGACATTTATTTTATTCACTTGAAATTTAAATGCTAACCAGAAAATATTTGGAAACAGCATTGTTGTACTAAAGCTGAGTGCTTTACGTTAGGAAAAATTACAATAACGTATAAGGATCATATCAGTTTAATATCAAATAAAGGTATATAGTTGTCGAGACGTCGATTTTTATTATTATAAATTTTGATATACTCCTAGATACTTAAAAAAAAACAGATAATAGTCTTTTCCGTGCCTATTTGAAATTAACTATTACACTTTAATTCACAAAATTGGAAACGCGTAGCCGAGATCCCAGTACTTTCAGCTCATTAGTACTTCTCAGCCATATAGCCACTACGAACAATAATGATTTAGCAAGAACAATAACATATTTAGAAAAAACGTTCTCGTATTAACATCAACACAACTACTTTCAGCTCGTGTCAACAAGCCCGTTTATTTCCGCATAGAAAAAGTGAAGTCCACAACAAACCGCGTTTATTTCCGTACTCAGAATTTAAAATTCTAAACAGAAGAGCAGCCGAGTAGCACCTTGTTAATTATTTATTTAACTAGAACATTCTGAAATTGTGTTACAGTTACAGTGTTATTTTAATATCAGCGTAATGAATAGATAAAAAATCTAAAAAAAATAAAAAATGCGTTTATTTAGAGTAATCCTTATAAAAACTTGTAATCGGGGCTTCCTGGATAGATGAACGTAAAATTAAGCTATTGCTATCTTCACAAATTGGTTCATTATGTAGGTGAAATAATAGATTTCTAATTAGAAATTCTAACAAATAGAATTTCGAAATCTAATTCTAGAAATTAGAATTTGGAATATAAGAGTACATATCTAATGTGTACTGGAAACATCTTTTTAAGCAAATGAGCATGTATTACTTTATCTTTATCCTGATCTTTAGTGGTCACTGCCACCCATGGACCATATACGTCCACCCTCAAATAGGAGAAAAGTCCTATCTAGGGTCGGATTTGCTTCATATCTGATTACTGGGCGAACAGTTCTAGGGATAAGTCAGATGAATTATTAACACAGAACCTTATTTTTCTAAGCTGTTCCATATAATTCATAAAAGTTCATAATTGTATAAACACAGAAGTTTGTAAACATTTCTGAATAAATGTCCATTATTGTTGTCACTAAAAGTCCCTAGAAGACCTCTCAGTGTGTTATCGTTTAGGAAACTAAGTCCATAAAATAGTTACTTGGTAAGTAGTGTGATATCTCAAACTATGCGCATAAAAGCTAGCCCGAAGTTAGTCTAACTTTCTGTAAGTCTATGACTGAGCAACAAAATAAAAAAGGTAAAGTGCTCGTAAAAATATATTTTATAGCTGGCGCCTGTAGCCTTAATTCACAAGTTCGCCGAGTTGACTGAACTCAAATTATACGAGTTCTTAACTTATTCGGGTAAAATGGAGTTGTTTATTTTATTAACTTAAAAGTATTACCGAAGTCTTTCATAGCACTTGAATATAAATGTTTATTAGCAGCTTCACAGACTAAAATAATTTTATAGACAGTCTATGAAAGACGCATGCGGGCCACTTGATGATAAGTAATGCGACCAACATTACTTTTATCTACAAGTTGTTTTAGTTTTCGTCTCACAAACATCAAAATGGGTTACAGCCAAGACAGTATTCTTTTATTTTGATACTTAAGTAAACCTTAGAACTTTGACTTCATAGAAATATAATAAAATGTATATCACACGATTACATAACGTCTTAATAGTTGAGGTCCTTGTTTAGAAAATAGAGTTGGCACATATTCAAGGTATTCGGGTCAGGGTCGTCGTTTTATACTACGAATCTAGGTATGTAAATGTAACCTTTGTACGGAACGTTACTAAAAATACAGTTTCAATAGGAATTTATCCTAAACCCACAAAGAGTCCCTAGATGATGTTCATTGTCGGTATCGGGAAAGGTTTAGTATTTGCCTAACGGGCGGGAAAGGTGACGGAAAAATTCAATCAGCTGAAGCGGTAACGAAAGGAAGAAAAACGAAGCAATAATATCGAGTGGCAAAAATTAACAGTTGTCTAATAGCTGAGTAAGTTCTTATCCATAATAGTACGTATAAAAAGACTACAAGTATGTACGCAAGGGGAACATTTTTGAACGGGATTCAGTGCACAAGTTATAATTATTACGAAGCTGCAGGCACATCGGTGCGGCAGTGTTTGGAAGGTCTTTTCACCGGGTCAGTGCTGGTGGCCGCGCCGTTTGAAATTACACCTAATTGATGACCCGTGTGGTGGGTCTACTATTCTGAGGGCCCTGGGTCAAGTGATAGATATATATAACAAAAAGTTCACTTTTCGGCTCCCCAACTAAAACATTTAGTTAACTTTTCACCATTCTCGCAAATGAAAACGACCTAATAAAATAGTCGGTATTTACGAAGCAATTCGTGGAGTGTTGCAATTATGCTAATTTCATTAATGACTGTGACTCTGGAAGCAAATTTGTTTCATCCTCATTCGGTAACGAATCGTGAATGGGATAATGAAACAAAGGAACATTTACGCGTATACATCTAAACATCTTGCAAAAATATATTATGGAAACATAACTATTAACTATAAGTTTTTTCGTACTATGTGCTTAGTAGATAAAATAATTCCACAACTTTAACCATTGAATGAGAAAAAATCTTTCGATGTTTACCGACACAGTAAATTTTTAATTTAACCTTTTAAACACAACATATACATACATAATTATATTATATTTACAGCTTTCCTGCCATCCTTTTTTATAGCCCACTGCTGGACATGGAAGTTATGCCTCATAACCGGGAAGGTCTGGAGCATACTCCAATGCGTATTGACCAGAAATCTATCGATAACAGCCAGAGATAATTATGATCTTTGTGATTCAGTGGCTCACTTGCAGACAAGTCAAAACTGTGGAATTACTCGTTAATTTTAACATATGTACGAAAAACTTGGCTTGGTGTGTTAAGTATAGATCGAAATGTTCATCAAAGTAAGATTAGTTGCATACAACTATACAAGGAACGCGGCTGGCGGCGCGCCAGGCGCCGCCTCCCGTGCCGCTAGTTGGGGTTAATGGATTTTGTATCTTGTCCACATACTCTCCTTTTTGGAAATTAATCAGCAAATTCATCTTGTTCATTTTAAATTTTTTCTTCATCTTTGAATGAGTTTGTGAATTTTTCGTTGCACGGGGAGTTGAAGTCACTACGAACATCGTGTCGAAATTCTGTTACTTGATTTGCTTTAGAATATTATTTTTGTTGCATGACCCGTTGACCCACTGCCTTTACCCACCGGTGGGTGTATTACGTTTCTGAGTGTTACGTTATGACAAATAAGTTAATAGCGTGTGGGAATTGAGACGATTGCCGAAGGAACGATTTTTCAAAAAGTCAAAGAACGTTTATTTATTTATATTTTTATATATGTTGTAATAAGCAGAAGCCTGTATCTAGGAGGGTCTCAGCGAAATACTGATCATGAAGTTCAGAACATTTAAGACTCTGGTTTATTTTCGTGGTAACTAGAGTTGTTGTTACTGTTTCATATGAGAAGCTGTTGGCTGGCGCTACGCCAAACACGACTCCTTTGCACCACTTGGAGTGAACGGCTATTGTCTCCTGTCCACATACTTACGCTTTGTAATTATAAACTATTTAATATTTTATATACCAGTCATAAAAAATATTGTGTTTTAGAGGTTATATAGAAAGATATTGGTTGGTAAACTTAAAAAATAAAGTAAGGCGCCATGTCAGATGGTGCTCCCTGGGCACAGCTCAATAGTTCTGTTTATCAAGGTGACAAAACTTGACAACTATTAATAGTTTCACAACTAAAGCGTTAGCAAATAACCAATCGATAAAATGTTGTTTTGCGTGTTCGTCTATTCAGCTGAAGATCCTGATGATCAATTGTGGAATGGCACTTTGTTGTCTATCACCCAACGAAATGAATATTTTTTGTAACTCCAATTATAGAAATTGGGTACGAAACAACAGATTTTCTGAAAGCCACACGTCAGCGAAAAATTAAAAATTCTAGCAAGCAAAACAGCCCTTGAAAAACATTAAAAAAATTGGATTTGTACAGAGTAAATTGGTTTTACAACAGTACCTAATTTACGTCCCAAATAGCGTTTCAGTTACCAATGTGAAAAGCATTTCTACAAAATATGAAATAGTAATTAGGTTTCCAATGCGAGAGCGAAATCCTATTAAGAAAGGAACAAAGGCCTTTCATATTGAAATTAAGAGCGATTGTGCTAATAGGATATTGTGCAGAATAATACTCAAATTTAATTAGACCTAGAAATCGTCATGTCCTATTTACTCGACTACGGCGAAGCCAAAAAAGGCTTATTAGTTCTTCCCCCTGCCATTTCACTGCCATAACAATTAATTAAATATATACGAAAGATCCTTAAAGTAGGATCATGTAACTAAGGTACATTGATTTGTAACATATTATTGTATAGTTAAATCCTTATCAGACTTTCTAAGTCAATGCCAGCCTTCACCATTATTTGCGTTTCTTGTTCAAACTTTTCTAAATGAGAAACCTTAAGAATAGCAGAAAGGAATATTACAACATAAAGTAATAATGTAGTTTACTCGTAAGACAGAGTGCACTTTGAGACATCAAAGAACAAAAATGTTGCCCATTTCTGTGATGTTGACGCTCCTAAACGGTTGTCAAAGGGGGAAATAAAATTCGCCATATCCGAAAAATGTGTCTCTCGCAGTAAATATTTTAAATTTAAAATGCCTCCTCGTACCGAAGCTGAATTTAAAACGCGGTGAGCGACGGGCGACGTAATAATATGTCATAGAAAAAGTTTTAAATAAGTTGTTCAAGTTAGTACAAAATATTGTCCAACCTTAGCTTTCCTAGCTACGCGATCATAGTACCTTATAGATGATCCTTTAATCCATTATAGCATAATTAAGTTGAAGAAACTATCCTGTGAAACATAAAACCGGGTATAATTAATGATCGGTAACATAATATTACTTACAAACGCCCGTTTTAATTTGGTATGCTATGTTTTCTAGAGAATAGAATCTTCATAAGCATTTATTTTCCCAAACAGAGGCCGAGTACATTTAATGGTGTCCTATATTAAATTATTATTAAGTTTGTATCGTCATCAATCAATTTATCTTGCCTGCATGTTTACATTCGCTACCACTGCTGGCAACGCATTTGAGAATGAAGACCCTAAACTGTAACTATTATATTATCAAATTCTATGCCTAAACCACCTCACTGGCCAAGTGTGGGTAGGTGAACTTCACATCCCTTATTAGCTGCCAGTCATCTTGTACCAGCGCCTGTTGTACGTAGTTTAACTACTGCATAGATTACCTACCTCTATCGCGGTGATTCTTGGCACACTGTTTCCCCTTTTGTACGGGTTTGGTATAAATACACATTGTTAGGGACGGAACATACGTGCTGTCGCGAAGAAAATGCATGCTAAACTTTTCATATATTCACAACTTCACCTGCTATGAATACATTTATCTTTGTTTCTCTCATGATTATGGTGATGTTTTCTATGAAGATTTATAACAAGTTGACTGGAAATATTTAAAATACCTTCTATAGTATTAAAACCTTAATTGCGAGGTTTATTATTCTCTTTTATTTAATAATTACATTGTTTTTCACATTAATTAGGGCTTAAATCTCATCTAACAACTGTAATGTTTCGGAGTTCTGACTGAATTTCTAAACTTAACTTCCAAATCATCCAAATGTTTATTAACTACTCACTTGATGAACAAAATCTTAATGAGAATGAGGTGGTTTTAGTACGGTAAGAATTCCATGTAACCGAGGTATCTCGCGTTAGAAAAAAATATGGATACTCCTGCAGTAACTGCAATGCAGCTAACATTTTAATAAAAATAATGCGATTTCCATTCTAAAAAAACATAAAAGTGTAAGCTGAACTAGAACACCAGTCAATCCAGTCGCTGCATGATTGTTGATTGGATTGAAAACTGACGTGATTCCCTACAGGCTCAGCGGAGCGTGAAGATTCAATCAAACAAGGTACAATCAAACATAGGGCACACTGTGTACACACAAAGCCAGTGCATTACCTACT
>DWQL01000333.1:0-16233 GCA_018231265.1 Noctuana haematospila | reverse complement strand
TTTATTCGCATTTAGGGTGTGAAACAAAAGTGCTTTTTACTTTTGTCCCACACCCTTTTTATTTTCATCTCAGAAAGGATTTATTAATGTAAAAAATATTTTTGAATATAATTTCATTAATGTTTTTACATTTGTTCTGACCTCGTGTATTATACAATTATATTGGAAAGCGCTAACCATTATAACTAAAATTTTGGGGTGAGTTAATTTGGAAGAAACGAATGTAGTTGTTGGTAAAATGAACCGACCGACCTTAGCTGAGCAAAGGAAGCAATGGTTCAAGGAATTTATGAAACCGTTTTTGGTCGTTGTAGTGATTTACATCACGATGTATATGATTCGTAATAACTTTAAAGCAGTACAGCCATTATTAAAAAGTCAATTAGGTCTTACAACGACCGATCTAGGTTATATTGGTTTTGTCTTTTCGATTGTCTATGGGTTTGGTAAATTTATTGTTGGTCATATTGTAAATGGCAAAAATACCAAGAACATTTTGTCTATTTTGTTATTATTATCTTCGATCACTGTTTTATGTATGGGGATCCTTTTTACCATGAATAATGTTCCGATGGGATGGATCGTTGTTTTATGGTCATTGAATGGCTTGTTCCAATGTGTAGGTGGGCCAAGTTGTGCTTCAGTGATCACACAATGGACAACAAGAAGTAATCGCGGTCGCTACATTGGGTTATGGAATGCCTCACGTAATATTGGCGGAGGTTTTGCTGGGATTTTTGCAGTTTGGTGTGCAACAACATTCTTTAAAGGACAAGTTGCCGGAATGTTCATTATTCCAGCGATCGTAGCAGCTGTGGTGGCAATCGGCACATTTTTCATCGGTAAAAATAGACCAGAAGATCTGGGCTGGAATTCAAGTGAGGAAATCTTTGGTGAACCGGTTGAAAAAGCAAATGTAGATGCAGAAAATTTAACAAAATGGGAGATTTTCAAAAAGTATCTTTTAACCAATCCGTATATTTGGGTTTTATGTGTGGCCAATGTGTTTGTTTATATCGTCCGAATCGGGATCGATAACTGGGCACCATTATATGTAACCGAACATTTGAACTTCTCACAAGAAGCTGCGGCACAAACGATTTTCTATTTTGAAATGGGTGCCTTGATTGGATGTTTAGCTTGGGGATACATTTCAGATTTATTAAAAGGTCGTCCAGCTTTAGTTGCTACTGTCAGCACAATTTTATTACCGATCGGAATTATTGGGTATCAATTAGGAACAACAGAATTTGTGATCAATGCTTCATTATTTATGTTGGGGATGATGGTCTTTGGTCCTCAGTTATTGATCAATTTATCGATGTTAGGCTTTGTGCCTAAAAAAGCAACGGTTGTTTCAGGTGGACTATTGGGCGCCTTTGCGTATCTCTTTGGTGATTCAATGGCTAAAATTCTTTTAGCTAAAATTTCTGATCCTTCTAAAGATGGTGTGAATTTCTTTGGACATGTTTTACATGGTTGGAATGATAAATTTATCATCTTTTATATTTAAATAGTGATCATCGCCATTCTATTAGGGATCGTAGCATTGGCAGAAGAACGAAGAAGAAAACAAGTAAAGGCATAAAGGTGGAATAGACAAATGAATATACAAATTACAAATTTTAGAGATCTAGGTGGCATCAAGAACAAAGCAGGTAAAGTCGTCAAAGCGAATAAATTACTACGCTCAGGTCATTTAGTCAATTTAGATCAAGCGACGCAAACAGCTTTAGTTGATCAGTTCAATCTAACAAGAATCATTGATTTTAGGCGTGGTTTTGAAATCAGTGAATCACCAGATACGCCAATTGAAGATGTGGAATATGTCAATTTGGACCTACTTGGAAAAATGAATGCTAAAAATTCTAGCTTAGCTGACTTTGCCAAGTTAAAGTCAATTGAAGCTGTTGATAAACATATGTTAGGTGTTTACGAAGACTTAATTTTGAACTCAGGTGCTCAAGAAGGGTTTACAGAATTCATGGATTATATTTTAGCAAATAAAGCAGGATCAACGATTTTCCACTGTTTTGCTGGTAAAGATCGGACAGGCTATGCTTCAGCCTTGTTACTTTTATTATTAGATGTTGAAAAAGAAGAAATCTATAAAGATTTTTTGATTACAAATACAGAAAGAAAACAAGCGAACGATGAGTTGATTCAACAGTTTAGAGAACAAGGATTTGGTGAGGAACAACTAGAATCATTAGCTACGGCACTTTATGTTAAAGAAGACTATTTAAATCATGCCTTCAATTTGATCGAGAAAAATTTTGGGACAGCAGAAAAATATGCTGCTGAATGTTTGAACTTTGATCAGGAAAAATTAACGGAACTAAGAAGTATCTATCTAGCTGACTAAAAAGAGTGATTTGTCTTCCTTGTTTGTTCTTGCTATAATGGGCTTAAATAATTAGGAACGGACAATGAGTATGGATAAAGAAAAACAACAGCTTAGTATCGAAGTCGCAAGACTCTATTATCAATCTTCACTTAGTCAGCAAGAAATAGCTGAAAAACTAAATGTTTCACGTCCAACGATTTCGCGACTTTTAAATTATGCAAAAGAAAAAGGGTATGTTCAAATCACAATTTTCGATCCTTTTTCCGATTTATTTGAAATTGAAAAGAAGCTAAAAGAAAAATATGGTTTAGCAGAAGTTCATGTCGTTTTTTCACCAGATCCAAACTACAATTCTATTTCAGAATATCTAACTTCATATGCTGCTGAATATCTTGAAGATACCATTAAAAGTGGCGATATCGTTGGCGTCAGTTGGGGCAAAACGATGCATAAGACTGTCACAAAGATGGATCGTCTGGATGTTAAAGGGGTCGAGGTCGTCCAGCTAAAAGGCGGTATTGCGTATTTTGATGTTAATAATTATACATTTGAGACAATCACGCTACTAGCTGAACTTCTAAATACAAAAGCCCGGACTTTTCCTTTACCGGTTATTTTAGATAGTAAAGAAGCCAAAGATTTGGTCGTAGTCGATCGCCATATCAGTAAAGTCATCGAGTTGGGGAGACAGGCAAACATTGCAGTATTTACTGTTGGGACCGTACAAAGCGAATCATTGCATTTCCGGTTAGGTTATTTTACCGAACAGGAAGAAAAATCTCTCAAAGCCAACGCAGTCGGCGATATCTGTTCTAGATTCTTCAATGAAGAGGGACAAATCAGTGATGCAGAGATCAATAGTCGCACAATTGCTATCGAACTTGAAGAACTGAAGACTAAAGAAAAATCAATTTTGATTGCTGGTGGAGATCGTAAAATCAAAGCGATTCATGGTGCACTAACGGGTGGCTATGCGAATGTTTTGCTGATCGATAAATTTACAGCAATGAAGTTGTTAAAGCACTAAACTTATATTTGGTAAGCGGAGTAGGCAATAGTGGCTACTCTTTTATAAATACTTATTATGAACGGAATTTCATGTCGTTAGAACGGAATTTCGAAAAGGGAGAGTACAATGAACGTAAACAAAATGATCGACCACACATTACTAAAACCAGAAGCAAATGAGGAAGCATTATTAATGTTGATCGAGGAAGCGAAAAAATATGAATTTGCTTCAGTTTGTGTAAATCCATACTGGGTTGCTTTAGCAAGTAAAGAGCTAGCAGGTACTTCAGTTGAGATTTGCACAGTGATTGGATTTCCTTTAGGTGCAAACACAACGGCAGTCAAAGCCTTTGAAGCAGAAGATGCTATTAAAAATGGTGCAACAGAAGTTGATATGGTCATTAATGTCGGTGCCTTGAAATCAGGCGATGAAGAGACTGTGTTAAAAGACATCGAAGCAGTTGTTGCAGTAGCGAAAGGAAAAGCATTAGTTAAAGTAATTCTTGAAAACTGTTTGCTAACTGATCGAGAAATTGCAGTAGCCTCAAAATTATCTGTCCAAGCAGGAGCCGATTTCGTTAAAACGTCCACTGGTTTTTCAACTGGAGGAGCTACGATCAAAGATGTTGCATTAATGCGCAAAACGGTTGGCCCTACTATTGGTGTTAAAGCCTCAGGTGGTGTTCGTACAGCAGAAGATGCTAAAGCAATGATTCATGCTGGTGCATCAAGAGTTGGTGCAAGTTCAAGTGTTGCAATTGTTGATGCAGCAATTAACGATACAACAGGCGGCTATTAAATTTTAAACAATTGAGATCGTGGGGTACAGAATATGAGAATGGTAGACATCATTGAAAAAAAACGCAATGGCAAAGAGCTAAGTAAAACGGAAATCGAATTCTTTATTGAAGGTTTAACTAACGGAACGATTCCAGATTACCAAGCAAGTGCTTTTTTGATGGCAGTTTATTTCCAAGATATGTCGGATGAAGAAAGAGCAAATTTAACATTGGCAATGGTTCACTCAGGCGATGTGATCGATTTATCCAATATTGAGGGAATCAAAGTAGATAAACATTCAACAGGTGGTGTCGGAGATACGACAACCTTAGTTTTAGCGCCACTCGTGGCCGCACTTGATATTCCTTTTGCAAAAATGTCAGGACGCGGCTTAGGTCATACAGGTGGTACGATCGATAAATTAGAGGCTTTTGCAGGATTCCATGTAGAGTTAACCGATGATGAGTTTACCGAAATGGTTAATCGCGATAAAATCTCAGTGATTGGTCAATCAGGTAATTTAACACCAGCTGATAAAAAAATGTATGCGTTAAGAGATGTGACGGCAACGGTTAGTTCGATCCCGTTGATTGCTAGCTCGATCATGAGTAAGAAAATCGCAGCTGGAGCAGATGCAATCGTCTTAGATGTTAAGACGGGAGCGGGTGCTTTTATGAAGACTGAAGAAGATGCCGCTGAACTTGCTTCTGCGATGGTTAGAATCGGTAATTTAGTGGGGAGAAATACGATGGCAATCATTTCTGATATGTCACAACCGCTAGAAAATGCAATCGGTAATTCTTTAGAAGTCCAAGAAGCAATCGATACACTACATGGCAATGGACCAGAAGATTTAACGGAGCTTGTTATGACTTTAGGTAGCCAAATGGTCGTTTTAGCAGGTAAGACTGATTCCTTAATAGAAGCGAGAGAATTATTAAAAGGCGTCATCAATGATGGTTCGGCTTTAGTTAAATTCAAACAATTTATTAAAAACCAGGGTGGTAATCCGGAATGGGTGGATGATCCTAGCCTATTGCCACAAGCTAAATTTGAAATAGAGGTTGTAGCTGACTCTGATGGCGTTGTTTCAGAAATCGTTGCAGATAATATTGGGGTAGCTGCAATGAAACTTGGCGCAGGTCGAGAAACAAAAGAAGATGATATTGATTTGGCGGTCGGCTTGATTTTAAGAAAAAAAGTTGGCAGCCAAGTGAAGAAAGGCGAAAGCTTAGTTACAATTTTTGCAAATCAAGAAGACGTTTCTGACGTTACTGCGATGATTAAGGAGAATATCCGAATTGGGGCAGAAGTTCCAGAGAGTAAACTAATCTATCGTGAGATCCATAGTTAGTCTAAAAAAATAAAAATAAAAAGTGCTTGTTTCATATATAGAAAAGGTTGGGATGTGACTCGGTGAGAGTGCTGCTCAAACCTTTTCTTTTTTGATTTAAAACTAACTTTCTTCCTATTAAATGCAGTCAAAATCAACAGATGTAAAAAATAAATGAGTGATTACCCTTGAGGACTACCTAAAATTCATTCTTAAGTCCTATGACAAACAACAAAAAAGAAGGCATAATAGGTACATAAGGAAAACACCCTCGGGTGAAAAATTTGCTAAGGAGGCAATTTCCATGAAAGAAAGAGAAAGAGTATTAGACTTAGTTAAAAAAGGTATCCTATCTTCAGAGGAAGCTTTAGTATTATTAGAAAACATGGCCACAGAAAAAGATGAGAAACAAATCAAAAAAGCTGCTGACCAAGTAAATGTAACAAATCCAACTGTTGACACAAAAGAAAATGATAAAGTCGTAGATTTACTAAATAAGCTAGAAAATCAAAAAGAAGCTGAGATCGTTGAACCAGAAATTTCTGACGAAGAGGTCAAAGCCAAAGAAGCGCAAGACCATGAACGTTTAGAAAAAATTCTAGATGATCTAGCAACGGAAGCGAATCGGACATCTGTAGAATTAGATGAAGTTAATGCTGAAATCGCTGGTGTCAAAGAAGAAATTAAAGAAGCGCAAGAAAAATTAATGGAATTAAATACTAAAGAAGAACTAAGTGAATTAACTAATGAAGATTTAGATGTTAGAGCATCATTAGAAGCTGAAATTAAATCATTAGAAGATGCTTTAGATGAACAAATTCAAGAAAAAATTACTTTAGAAGCAGAGTTGAAAAATATTCGTAAAGAACAATGGTCAGAAACCAAAGACCGTGTCACATCAAAATTTGATATTCCAGATGATTGGAAAGATCAAGCAACCGATACAATCAATCAAGTCGGTGAAAAAATGAGTGAAGCAGGTTCTCAATTAGGTTCATTCCTGAAAAAAACATTTAACTCATTTTCCGAAACAATGAATGATAATATGGAATGGAAAGACGTAAGCTTCAGAGTTCCAGGTGTAGCGACAACCAAATTTGAACATGAGTTTAATTATCCAGCACCACTTGCAAGTTTGATCGATGTTAAAGTTGCAAACGGAAATATTGTATTCAAAACTTGGGATCAACCAGATGTTAAAGTAGAAGGAAAAATCAAACTTTATGGTAAAATGGATGCTGAAACACCACTTGAAGCATTCTTAGAAAGAAGTCAAATTGATGTGGATGACGAAGTGATTTCCTTCCAAATCCCTAATAAACGTGTACGTGCAGACTTGATTTTCTATTTACCTGAGCGGACGTTTGATCATGTATCTATCAAATTATTGAACGGAAACGTATCTGTTGAATCTTTAAAAGCAAAAGATGTTTACACTAAATCAACGAATGGCTCAATCACATTCAATAAAATCGATGCAACAATGCTTGAAATCGAAGGTGTAAACGGTGATATCAAGGTTTTAGATGGTGAAATTTTAGACAATATCATCGAAACTGTCAATGGTACAGTAACAATTGCTGCTACTCCTCAAACAATCGGTGTTTCATTGATCAATGGTGATGTTCGCATCACAGCGAAAGAAAAAACATTACGTAAAGTTGAGGCAAGTTCAGTCAATGGGAATGTGAAAATTGCGCTACCAACTGAACTAGGCGTTGAAGGTACAGTGAAAACAAGTCTAGGGAGTATTAATAGCCGTTTGAGTGACTATGAAGTGATTCGTGAGAAGAAAGAAAGAACCAACCAATTACTACAATTTAGACGATTGAACGAAGAGAATATGGCGCAAATCAATGCTTCTACAACAACAGGAAACATTTATTTAAAAGACACAGATAAATAGATGCGTAGAACTTGATACTTTGAACTTGTGTTGATTTCTATTTGATAGTTGAGAGGATTACTCTTAACTATCAAATAGAAAAATTAAAAGAAAAAAAGGATGATTCTTCATCCATTCTATTGTAAAATCTAAGAGATGTGAGGTGAAAGAAATGAAAAGACGATTGACGAAATCTCCTAATAATGTGGTACTAACAGGAACCCTAGCAGGAATTGCTGAATGGTTAGGAATTGATCCAACGATTGTACGTGTGATTTATGTAGTAGCCAGCTTTATCTTTATTGGCAGCCCAATTGTATTATATATTTTATTGGCTGTACTGATACCTTCTGGTAGAGTTAGAAACAATGGTTATGGTCATCAAAATCCATACAATCGAAATACCCGTAATGCAAATCCGTATGCTAATGAGCAAAAACAAAGAAAACAAGCTGAAAAAGTGAATGACGATGACTGGAGTGACTTCTAATGACTTACTTTCAACGTCTGATCGTTAACACGTTGACATTTGTTTCACTCTCAGTGATTTTTCCGAATATGATATATGTAAGAAGTATTTGGATGGCGATTATCGCAGCGTTTGTTTTATCTATCTTAAATATGTTGGTAAAACCAGTGTTGACGATTTTATCCCTTCCCTTTACTTTGCTTACATTTGGTCTATTTAGTTTTATTGTGAATGCTGCAATTTTAAAGATGACTTCTTCTTTTGTTGGAGAAATGAATTTCGGTTTTTCCAGTTTTGGAGCAGCAATTCTAATGGCAGTGATCATGTCTTTGGTCAATATGATCGTTAGTGAACGTAATTTAGATAAATATAGTGAATAAGGATAAGACCCAAACGAATGTGTTGGGTTTTATCCTTTTATTTTTTTAGTCAAAGGGGTCGTCAATAGCGACTAAGTGGCATTCTTTATGATGGTTAATATAACGATAGAGAATATTGATAAAATCAACTTGATCTTTAGAAAATTGTTGAATGGTTTTAGGCTTTTTAGAGGGTATTTTTTTTTTAGCTAGTTCATTAGGTGTATATTTACTAAAAGTCTGTTTTGTCAGGATTCGCTCGTGAACAACAAGACCTTGATAAAGTAAATAGTATTTTACTTTTGAACCAACTGGAATAGATAATAGCTGCCAATTCGTTTGGCTGGCTAGAACAAGTTTTTTATTTTGGTAAAAAAAGCGAGTAAGAAATTGCCAGTCTTCTCGTAATTTTTGAGCTTTTTCAAATGAATGATTTTCAGCAGCTAACAACATGGCTGCTTCTAGACGTTTTTGTGGTAGTTGATTGTCTTGCGTAAAGGCACCTAATAGTTCCATAGTAGAAACAGGTTGAGCTAGTGGTGTGGTAGTCTGTTGAGAAAAAGAGTGTTGCCAATAGTTATTTTGGTTTAGTCCATATAAGTTTTCTAAAATTTGTTTTAATTCAGAAAGTTTCCGATTGATTGAAAAAGGGCCGAAGCAATTTTTATTAGTCGGAATCGATAAAATGTTGAGTGAGAGTTCATCATTATCTGTGTTGATCTCAAAATAGTTATATTTTTCAAATGAATTCATTTGTCGATTATAAAAGGGGCGGTACTCTTGAATAAGGCGGCATTCTAACAACAAGGCATCAAGTTCAGTCGCCACCTCAATAACCTCAAAATCAACTAGTTGGCGGATCATCCGTCGTGTCTTGCTGGAGTGCTGTTTATTTTTAACGAAATAACTACTAACGCGATCACGTAATTTTTTGGCTTTCCCTATATAAATAATCGTCCCTTGTTTATCTTTCATTAAATAAACGCCAGGATTTAAAGGTAGATTTCTCGCTTGTTCCTTTAAAAGATCATTCATTCGCAATACCTCCTAACAGCTGTTTTCGATAAGATACAAATTAAGTATACAAACTAATTTGGGATAGTCAAACATCAGTTGAAATAAGATTTAGATTTAAGTTCAGAATAAAACTGAGGCAATCTTCCTAATAGCTAGAAACTTCCTACCTGAAATGATAAAATGGTACGAGTAGAGAACTGGAAAGGAATGGAAGATAGATATGGAAGAAGTTGTAAAAATTCATCAACTGGTAGAGAAGCTTTCTTTAGAAGTCGTTTATGGCGATGAAGAAAGTTTAAATAGAGAAATCACAACAGGAGACATCTCACGACCTGGACTGGAGCTGACAGGGTATTTTAATTATTATCCTCATAACCGTTTACAGTTATTTGGTAGTAAAGAGATTACTTTTTCTGAACGAATGATTCCAGAAGAACGCTTGATGGTCATGCGCCGCTTGTGTGAAAAAGATACACCAGCATTTATTATCTCAAGAGGACTAGAAGCACCAGAAGAAATGGTTCAAGCGGCCAAAGAAAAAGGTTTGGCAGTCTTACGTTCACCCATCTCAACTTCAAGATTATTAGGTGAACTATCAAGTTATTTGGATAGCCGTTTAGCTGCAAGAACCAGCGTTCATGGTGTTTTAGTTGATGTGTATGGTTTAGGTGTTTTGATCCAAGGCGATAGCGGTATTGGAAAAAGCGAAACAGCCTTGGAGTTGATCAAACGTGGTCATCGTTTGATTGCAGATGATCGTGTGGATGTTTATCAACAAGATGAGTTAACAGTAGTTGGCGAACCACCAAAAATTTTACAGCATCTGATTGAAATTCGTGGAATTGGAATCATTGATGTCATGAATCTATTTGGTGCAAGTGCAGTCCGTGGTTTTATGCAAGTACAACTTGTGGTTTATTTAGAGGCTTGGGAAAAAGACAAAAAATATGATCGTTTAGGTTCAGATGATGCAATGGTTGAAATTGCCAATGTGGATGTTCCGCAGATCAGAATTCCTGTGAAAACTGGGCGAAATGTAGCCATCATCATTGAAGTAGCGGCAATGAATTTCCGTGCGAAAACAATGGGCTATGATGCGACTAAGTCTTTTGAGGAACGTTTGACTAGATTGATTGAAGAAAATTCAGGTGTAGAATAGTATCAGGTATGGTGAAGCGGAACGTTGTTACCATGCGTTATCTAGCTGCACGGGCTAGCTCTTCGGAAAAAAGATAAATTTTGAATGAGGCAAAAAGCACCTCAGTCAAAATTTCCTATTTTTCTGTCAGAGCTGAACGAGCCCGTTCCGCTTTTAGAATAGGAGGAAGCCAAATGTTAGGTCAAGTAAATCCAGTAGCGTTTAATCTTTTTGGGATATCTGTTTACTGGTATGCAGTTATTATTGTTTCAGGGATCGTACTAGCTGTTTGGCTAAGTAGTCGAGAAGCGATTCGCGTCGGGTTAAAAGAAGATGATGTGATTGATTTTATGTTATGGGGATTACCAAGTGCGATTATTGGTGCTCGTCTGTATTATGTGATTTTTCAGTGGCAGGATTATGTCGATAATCCAATTGAAATTATTTTGACTAGAAATGGTGGTTTGGCGATTTATGGTGGTTTGATCGGTGGAGGGCTGGCATTGTTTTTCTTCACTAGACATCGCTTTATTTCAACATGGACCTTTCTAGATATTGCAGCACCCAGTGTGATTTTAGCGCAAGCAATTGGGCGATGGGGTAATTTTATGAATCATGAAGCGTATGGCCCAGCCACTACAAGAGGATTTTTAGAAGGACTACATTTACCTAAATTCATTATTGATAATATGAATATTGATGGAACGTATCATCAGCCTACGTTCTTATATGAATCTGTCTGGAATGTCTTGGGATTTATTGTCTTGGTTCTTTTAAGAAAAAAGAAGGATTTCTTAAAAGAAGGCGAAGTTGTTTTAGGTTATGTCATTTGGTATTCTTTCGGACGCTTCTTTATTGAAGGGATGAGGACAGATAGTCTGTATGCATTTGGCAGTATTCGTGTCTCACAATTGTTTTCTTTGGTCCTATTTTTCGGAGCAATTGCAATTTTAATTATTCGTCGTAAAAAAGGCTCGATACCATTTTACAACCGTGAAAAAGGAACAGTAAAAAAAGCCGATTAGAACTGCCCATTATGGTCTAGCTATGTTAAACTATTAAGTGGGTATGAAAGTTATACAATTAGTAATTTAGTCTGTTTATTTAAAGGGGATATAAAGTGACGATCTAGATTTTCGAGAAATTGATATTCTTCAGTCAGAGCGAAATGATTCGTTCAGCTTTTCTATGATCTAGCATTACGAATTAGCTCTTCAGAAAGAAGATAAAAATTGAAGGAGTCAAAAAGCGACTCAATCAATTTTTCCTATCTTTCTGTCAGAGCTGGGCAAATTTGTTCAGCTTTTCTATGATCTAGCTTCACCGAATCAGCTCTTCGGAAAATAGATAATCTTTACATGGAACAAAAAGCGTTCCCTGTTCAGATTCCTAATTTTCATTCAGAGCTAAACGATTCGTTCAGCTTTTCTATTTTGAAAGGAGTTTTTCACCAATGAAACAAAAAGTTGCTGTTTTAGGTCCCGGTTCATGGGGAACTGCATTGGCTCAGGTTTTAGCAGAAAATGGGCATGAGGTTCGGATATGGGGGCATAATAAAGCACAAATTGATGAAATCAATACTCACCATACGAATCGGCATTATCTTCCCGATTTAGTAATTCCAGAATCGATTCAAGGGAAAATGTCGTTGGAAGAGTGTATTGCTGATGCAGATGCAGTTTTGTTCGTTGTTCCGACTAAAGCGATTCGAACGGTTGCACAAGAATTTACAGCAAAATGCCGAAATCAGCCATTGATCATCCACGCCAGTAAAGGGTTGGAGCAAGGGAGTCATAAACGGATATCTGAAATTTTGATGGAAGAGATTCCATCAGAAAAAAGGCGCGGCGTAGTTGTTTTATCTGGACCAAGTCATGCAGAGGAAGTAGCAGTTCATGATATTACGACGATTACTGCCGCAAGTGAGGATTTAGAGGCAGCGACATATGTTCAACGTCTGTTTATGAATGATTATTTTAGAATTTATACGAATGACGATGTTATTGGTGTTGAAACGGGAGCGGCTTTGAAAAATATCATTGCGTTAGGTGCTGGAGCGATTCATGGTTTAGGTTTTGGAGATGATGCAAAAGCTGCGATCATGACACGTGGTTTAGCTGAAATCAGCCGTTTAGGTGTAGCTATGGGGGCTAATCCTTTGACTTTTATTGGTCTAAGCGGAGTTGGTGACTTAATCGTTACATGTACTAGTGTTCATTCACGTAATTGGCGTGCAGGGAATTTGCTTGGCAAAGGCCATAGTTTGGACGAAGTTCTTGAGAATATGGGGATGATTGTTGAAGGAGTTTCGACAACTAAAGCAGCCTATGAGTTATCTCAACAATTAAATGTCGATATGCCGATTACGACAGCAATTTATAACGTATTATATGAAGGTCAAGATGTCAAACAAGCAGCAAAAGAGATCATGTTGCGTGACGGTAAAATGGAGAACGAATTTTCCATATAATTTTTGAGGAGGCCAATTGGCATGAAAGTAAAAAAAGCGGTGATTCCAGCAGCTGGTCTGGGAACAAGGTTTTTACCAGCAACAAAAGCGATGGCAAAAGAGATGCTGCCAATCGTAGATAAACCAACGATTCAGTTTATCGTTGAAGAAGCGTTAGCATCAGGAATTGAAGATATTTTGATCGTTACAGGAAAAGCAAAACGTCCAATCGAAGATCATTTTGATGCAAATTTTGAATTAGAAAGTAATCTTCGCGAAAAAAATAAAACAGACTTACTAAAATTAGTAGAAGAAACAACGGATGTTAATCTGCATTTTATTCGCCAGTCTCATCCAAAAGGCTTGGGACATGCTGTCTTACAAGCAAAAGCTTTTGTAGGAAACGAACCTTTTGTGGTTATGCTGGGCGATGATATCATGGAAGATAAAATTCCATTATCAAAACAATTAATGAACGATTATGATGAAACACATGCTTCGACGATTGCAGTTATGAAAGTGCCTCATGAAGAAACATCAAAATATGGCATTATTAATCCAGAAGCTGAAGTTTCTAAAGGATTATACAACGTCAATAATTTTGTTGAGAAACCAACACCTGAAGAAGCACCAAGTGACCTAGCGATTATCGGTCGTTATTTGTTAACACCAGAAATTTTCCATGTATTAGAATCGCAAAAACCAGGCGCTGGTGGTGAAATTCAATTAACCGATGCCATTGATACCTTGAACAAAACACAACGTGTATTTGCTAGAGAGTTTACTGGTAAACGTTATGATGTAGGGGATAAATTTGGCTTTATGAAAACAAGTATTGAATATGGCTTAGTCCATCCAGAAGTGAAAGACAATCTACGTGACTATATCATTGAATTGGGTGCTGAATTAGCAAAAGAAGATGCACCAAAAGAAAAATAATTAGAAGTTGTTTCTAGATTTTTTTCAGTTGAAGGCAGAACAAATATGTTCTGTCTTTTTTTATTAAATCAATATGGAGACCTATACTATAAATTGTTATAATTAAAATAACAAAGCCAACTGAATAATTTGTGAAAAAGAGCAGTTGGTGTTATTCTAAGAACATGAAATAATTGATGGAAGGAGCAAGAATATGACAGGTGGAGAGGTTGCAGCGATAATCGCTGCAGTGGCGTTTGCTGTATTAGTAGTATTTATTGTTTTGGTATTGATAAAAATCGGTAAGACCGCTGAACGAGTTACTACGACAGTTGATGAAGCAAATAAAACGATTGAGGTCGTAACAAAAGATGTTGATATTTTATCTAGGCAAGTAGAGGGGCTTTTAGTAAAAAGCAATGAATTGCTGGATGATGTCAATAAGAAAGTAGCAACGATCGATCCATTGTTTGCAGCAGTTGCTGATTTAAGTGAAAGTGTTTCTGAGTTGAATTATTCTAGTAGAAATTTACTAGGAAAAGTTGGTGCAGTTGGGAAATCAACAGCTAAAGCAGGTGTTGTCGGTAAAGTAGGAGGAGCAGCTTTTCGTGCTTTTCGACCAAAGAAAACATCAAAAACAAGTGAATCGGTTAAATAATAAAAGATAATGGAGGAATAAACATGGCAAAAAAAGGCGGATTTTTTTTAGGAGCAATTATTGGTGGGACAGCAGCAGCCGTTGCAGCTCTTTTATTAGCACCAAAATCGGGTAAAGAATTACGTGAAGATCTAGCAAATCAAGCAGATGATTTTAAAGATAAAGCATCAGATTATACAGATTATGCTGTGCAAAAAGGTTCTGAATTATCATCGATTGCAAAAGACAAAGCAAGTGTGCTAGGGGAGCAAGCAGGCGATTTAGCTGGCAATGTCAAAGATAAGACAAAAGCTTCTTTAGATAAGGCTCAAGGCGTTTCAGATACAGTCTTAGAATCATTTAAAAAGCAAACAGGTGATTTATCTGATCGCTTTAAGAAGACTGCTCAAGACGTGAATGATCAAGTTGATGAATTAGGGGATATCGCAGAAGATGCCTCAGACGATATTTTTATTGACGTTAAAGAGTCAGCAAAAAAAGCGAAAGAAACTGTGTCAGAAGGCATTTCTGAAGCAAAAGAAGTAACGAAAGATGTTCCTGAAAAAGTAGAAGCAGCAAAAAAGGAAACAAAGCAAGCTGCTAAAGAAACAGTAGAAGAAGTTACTGGCAAGTAGAATCTAAAAAAGCTGGCATTCTAATTAGAGTGCCAGCTTTTTTCTTGTTATTAGTCGATGATCATTAATTCTTTTGGCGTTTTTGTAAAGGCTTCACAGCCTGTTTTAGTAACATGTAGGCAATCTTCGATGCGTACACCGACTTTTTCTGGAATATAAATACCTGGTTCAATTGAGAAACACATACCTTCTTCAATTACCAGTTCATTACCAGTGACTAGAGACGGATATTCATGTACTGTAGTCCCAATACCATGACCTAGACGATGGTTGAAATATTCACCATAACCGTAGCCACTGATAACACCACGGGCAATTTCATCTAATTCACCAGCGGTAATCCCTGGTTTCACAGCATCCATTGCTTTTAATTGTGCTTCTAGTACGATGGAATAGATCTCCTTTTGGAAATCAGTTGGTTCTTGATAGGCGACAGTTCGTGTAACATCACTACAATAACCATTGTACACGACACCTAGATCAAATAAAACCAAGTCTTGTTTCGCAACAGCTGTACTTCCTGGATTACCATGTGGACTCGCACCATTTTTCCCAGTTAGAACAAGTGTGTCAAAACTCATTGAACGAATTCCTTGGCGTTTTAATTGGTATTCGATTTCAGCTAGGATTTCTTGTTCTTTAGCCCCTACCTTAATTGCTCTAAAACCAATCTCTAAAGCAACATCAGCCCAATTACCTGCTTCCATCAAGGTAGCTATTTCAGATGGCGTCTTTAATAATTGTAGTTTTTCAATGACAGGTGTAACACTCGCTGAAAAATCACTAGCAGGGAAGTAATGTTTTAATTGATCAAACCGTGCAACAGTCAAGGCTTCTTTTTCAGTTGCAATTTTACTTGGATTACCACTTTTTTTAATTAATTGGGCAATTTTTTCCCAAGGATTTTCACTATCAAGATAGCCGTAGACTGGATAAGCCCAGGAGCTCTTTTGAGCATCTTCAACTTCTAAAGCTGGTGTAAATAGAAATGGATCATGATTTAATGAAATAAATAAGGCTAATACTCGTTCATGAGGGTCACTTTTATAGCCTGAAAAATAGGCAATATGTCCAGGATCGCTAATATACGTTAATTCGACATTTTCTTTGGCCATCCATTTTTTTAGTTCGTTGATTTTTTCTTGATTCATAAATATCCTTCTTTCTTTTAAAACTGATTAAGATAAAACTTATCTTTATCATACCACGAAATGAGGTAAAGCGCTTTTTGAAATATCGAGTAAATTTTCATGAAAAT
>DWQL01000332.1:0-16234 GCA_018231265.1 Noctuana haematospila | reverse complement strand
GTAGGGATTTCGCCGAAGCGCACTGGAACGTGACGCCGACATCCGACTTAGGCAAGTTCCTTGTCAAGTCTAAATGCAGCATGAAATTTAAGTGTATAAAAATTTTGAAATATTAATTTAAGTAGGTATGTATCTATTTATAGCTAATTTCAGGTAAATTATAATGATTCTAAATTTGCTTGTTACTAATTAATGCATGGGTTAACGTCGGGGGGCTTGTACGTATTATTATTATGCGGCGCAAAATAAGTGTGATCCCTGTCTGCGTTTTCCTATAAAGTAGGAAGAGACCGCCCAGTGATGGCACACAAAATCGTGGCAGCCAAATCAAAATACTGTTATATATATTGTTAAATAACACTAACAACCTAAATACCAAACATACTCGTAGTCGCTACCTACCGGGCTACCGCCAATGTAATTGTGTAGGTATGTATTTTTACTTTATTAATGTGGTTCATTGACGCTAGTCGGAGGTCAAAGCAGTTAGTTTCCTAGTTAGTGCCTATTCGCGTGTCTGGCGTGGCGTGCGTCGTTAGTACAGGCGTCCCGACGAGGTGGCGGCGTCGCGACACCCGCTGTCGCCGACAAGTCGCGTTTCCAACCCTGAATGCAATTTTAAATTACCCCGAACTGGGGTGCTGAATTTATTCTGCATTAAGTTTAATATAAACTGTACTCGTACGTGAGGGGGCGCTATGCGAGCTAAGAACAATTTATTCAGAATAATTCTTACAACAGCAACGCGTATCATTTGGCTGCTGCTTAATAAACTGGAAAGTTATTTGAATTGCGTGAATAGAAATCCCACGCAATGCATTAAATCGCATTATCACCTAGATAGGGTTGTGCATAATCGGTTCAACGGGTTCAACCCACGAGCCCTGATTCAATTTCATTAATTCAATTATTGGGCACACGGCGAGGTACGTTTTTATTCATTGTTGTAACGGATATTATTTCAGACCAGTCGGGGAAATGGTAGGCAATTAAGATTAGGAAAAGAGGACAGGGTTGTCGACTGTATTACAGTATTTCTGCGATTGGTAGTTTGGGAATTTAGGCGGTGTTATCGATTCAAGGACTCCGGCAAGTTAGGCTTAATGTCACGCAACTAGAAACAAGTGAATAATTTAACTAGAAAGTTCGACACGCGACGCGACATACCACTGGTCAAGCTATGATAAAGGAACAAAAAACGTGCCAGTTTAGTTTTTAGTTTGACATACTTATTATAAGTAAATAGTATAATAACTGAGTAGAAAAATTTTAAGTTTGATTGTTATAAACCTTTTACATTTATTCCAACATGTCGTGTGCATGTTATGTGTCATGTTTAAGTTTGTTCATAAGCAAACAAAACTATTCTTTAATTTTTTTTATTGAATGAATAAAATTACAATATTTACCGTTTCTGCTATAGAAATATCAAACTGTGGAGGTATCTACACTGTGGACTTATCTACACTACCTACCTGCGTGTGCGCACGCACCATGCACACACAAAAAGCAGTTTCAATCTGTTCAATAAGTAGCCAGGTAGCGCGTTTTGTAAAATTCAATACAATTATAATAGTTACGGCTTCGGTACGGATTATCTCGGTTTAACATTCCAACCCTCAGTGAACAGGAGTTGGCCCGACGAATAAAGTGGGACTAAGTTTTTTTTTCTAATAAAACAGCAAAGCCCGCGTCTAATTTATCCAATAAAAAGTATGCGGGCGCAAACGTTCGGGCGACATGCCGTGGTGACTACCGGCACGGCACACTCTCATGAACGTACCTAATTATTTACAATTACAGGGTTAGTACATTAATGCTATAGCCGGCATTGTGTCGCAATCACCCGTTGACGAGGGGAGTCAGACTCTTCCTGACACCGGTGACTCCCCTTCCGATGAATCAAGGGAATAAAGAATTTTATATGTGTAAACAGCGGTGATTCATACGTTCATTCGGATAATGGTCATTTTATGACGATAATTTTACGCGACTGAATGTGATTCACGGTGTACGTTAATACGTACGTCGATACAGTGCTACGAGTGTTGGCTTTTTAGAACACTTGCACTGAACGCAGAAACTAGGAAATAATAGTAACAATAGTGTGGGGCAGTGACTGCTGCTGTTAGTAAGAATCGATATTTAGTAGGTGAACCGACGTCATTCTACTCTATTATTAGATGGTATTTTAAAAAATCCAACTGAATATCAACATGCTCTCTGCTTTTGCGGCTTATTGAGTCCTTCACTATATTCCTTTTCAACTCTTTAGGACGTAGCTTAGTCCTAATGCCATTGCAGTCTTGCGTCTTGTAGTAATGGTGCAGAATGGTATGTAGGTAATTAATATTAGTTTTTTAATTTTTTATAACAGGTTTATTATAGTACCTCATGTCATTTAATTTGGAATATATCGGTACATACTGTAGGTTTATTAAACATTGCAATAAATAATAATGGGAACATAAATAATTTGTGTCAGTAAAGGGAATATTTTTTCCAAAAAAATTAAGAAAATTTTCTTAATAGAATAGGTACCATGAAATAAAAGAAAACAAAGACGTGATGATGGTGTCTGTTCTGTTCGAGGATTTTGATTCTTGTTTATGTTTAGTGCGTTAGCATCTGTCTGTTGCTTTTCCATTCTCGTATTTGTAATGTTAATTATAAATAAAAGATAAGGACGGTGCATGTTGCCAGTTGCAAACATGTTAACAAGGAGAATGTAAACAATGTAAAGCAACTACGTCAGAGCATTGTGTTTGCGGACGAATAAGTCGACTTATTATACCG
Organism: Noctuana haematospila; assembly: GCA_018231265.1. Lineage (NCBI taxonomy): Eukaryota > Metazoa > Arthropoda > Insecta > Lepidoptera > Hesperiidae > Noctuana > Noctuana haematospila. The sequence continues at coordinate 13,438 of DWQL01000332.1, read as the reverse complement.
ATACATCGTTGGGGAGACAATCGCGAAATATCGATTACCGCGTACACAGTGTTGACTGCGCGCGGCTACTATTTGTAGGTAGATAACTAGACACGTAGTAGGCTGCTATAGCGCGCCAGACAGGCCAACATAACTTCCATAGTGTCTTCATCCATATAATGTAACATTCAAGAACTTCATTCGAATTATGTAAAGAATACTATTACTACACTCACTAGCTACATATTTTAATTTAACTGCTTTTGACGTCAGACACGTTGAATTGAAGTCACATTAGTTAACTTGTGTATGTAACTATGTACTAGTTACCTATGTAGATTGTAGGTTGTGCCTAAAAATAAAAAAAAATTAAATAATGAATCAGCTTTTGACGACTCGACTCTGATTTCATAAAATTCTGTTCTGTAAAATCGTGCTAACCTAACCCAACCAATTAAGGCTGCAAAGGTTTGCTTCATAGGTTATGCGCCATTGTCTGTCTCACCTCGCACACAATTCCGATCATATTTTGTTTTATTCTATCGCTCTTCCTACCGTTATACCTACTGATTTCCGTTAGATACACAACCCAACATAGAGGTATTACTGATCAATCAATATGGTAATGATTTTTTCCATTCTTCTTGTTATGTATGTATTATTATTAAACTCCCAACCCGAGTGGTCACCACTGCCCCTCGTCCAACAATTCGTCGAACCTGCGGTTTTGTAACACCGCGCACGTATCGTATCGTAAAATAATTACATGTTATTTGCGTAGGGACCAGCATTGTATGTACCTTCATACGTGCAATCGTCATGAGTCACACAAAATTTGCATGAAAATGTTAGCAATTTAACAAATTCAATTTATATATTCAGTGTTTGTTTGTACATAGTATAACTAGAGTACTAGTTCATAATAGTAGACATTCCTGCTTATCAACCATGAGTAATTTAATTTTATGCATGAAAAAACTACCATAAAAAACGTTATAAGCAATAAAAGAATTTAATATTGTAAGGACAACTTAGATAGATTTCTTTTTGCACATAGGTCACTCTAGGTTGTAGTAAATAGCAATTTCTGCTAGACAGCCTTTAAGAAAGTAGAAATCAACTTAAGTATGTACTTACCATAATAATCACAACTTCTAAACATACATAAAATTATTATGATAGAAGCAATATTAAAACAAACCAGTTAAGTTGCTATCTATTATTTAGGTACTTTAATTAATTGTATAAAGGTACAATAGAGGTACAGCGTGTTGCTACATATAAGTAATTGTCAGTTCAATCAGTCTTTTCGCAAAGAGCATTCTTATCTGCAACAGTTATTGAGACTGAGTGAATTTTACTTGCGCTTGCATCTACTAAATGCGCACGCACTTGGCACTTCTGACGTCTGATATCTGGCTCTCTGGTCCTCAACTATTACTATCTTTATGGCTTCCATTAAAATATTCATAGGTTTCGAGCGAATGGAGATGGATGAACGGCGGCATCGTAAAGTTGAGCTTTTTATGAATTGAAAGCGAAATCAGCTTAACATTTGCCGTGCATGGTATGGTGCGCAATAATGTGGACGTGGAAAAGATTTAAATTAACCCACATTTGAATTTATGTTGTGTATTTATGTAGTAACACAGTAATGGTCAGGGAGGTCGTAGGTATATATTGTTTCTGATCGATACATGGGCGCACATAAATATTTAAATGCCGAGTACATTATGCTGATCATGTATCTTATTCTGGCGCGTGATAACAAATGCCTGCCGCATTCCAACGGCCGCACACCATTAATTAGACTCTGCAGCTTTATTAAGTTGGGCCCGTTTTCATTACTTCGAAGGATTGTGACGAAATATTACGTTGCTCAAGTTATAATTCACAATTATTACTCATTCCTGCTATTTCAGTCGACACAATTTTGTTTTTCATTCTGTTCTTATATTCAACCTAAATTATTAAGTATTCCGCCGGAATATTATGTTGAATATCTTTGTTTGAGAACGCAACATCTAATTTTTAACAACAATTATTCAAGTTGGAGTTGTTCTCAGTTCACATTCTTTAAATATTCTTCGAAATTATACATAATTTGGCTATGATGCTTCTACGTAAATCTTATTCATACTGTCGCAGATAGGCTATAAGCTACAGGCAGAATTTTTCATGGAACAGAGCGAAACATTAAACTTGTCTCTTTACTCCGTGATATTTTCAGTTAAGTTTTAACCTGGGTTTTTTGTCTTGTTGCAGCGGACTGAACTTCCAAGACTTGATTGTTCGACAAGGCGCTATCGATTCACCGCCAAAAACACCATTCATACTTGGATTTGAGTGTGCTGGTGAGATTGAACAGGTTGGCGAGGGAGTCACCAATTTCAAGGTAAACATTTTGCTTATAACAATATCTTGTTACATTTTAATGTTCGTTCTTACAGGGTGTGGTGTGACTCCCACAGCCCACTTTATAATGTACATAAAATATGTGTTGCCTGTTTTATATCGTTCGTTACCATGGTGTTTAATACAGGGTATTTGATTTTGCCGCGGAAAATTCATCTCATTTTGTTATGAAACTCAAATTTTCCTTGGATGTCGAGTACATCGTACTCGTACATCGAGTACAGTCAAATTATTTTTACCTATATGAAAATATAATTTATTTAATAATTTCATATTTCAATTTTATTTTGATTATTAAAACTCAATGTAATTAATGTTACTAATTTATGAATTCATCATAACCGTTATTACTGTATAGTACGAGAGCGTCAATTTACGTCAAATTATACATTTAACTTTTCATGAATCTCGAAAATTGTTCGTTATTATAAACCAGGTACCTACCTAATAATTGGAGAAGTGCCTAGATTTGCTTATAAATAATTACGGATAGGTGTTACTTATTGCTTATATATTATACTGAAAAATAACGAAATTATATTGCAGGAAGGATGTTATAACAATTTTCTTTCATAAAACATTCTGATTAGTTACCTCAATTGAGTTAAGTTTCAAGTAAGTACCTACCTAATAAATATTATACAAACAAATTAAAAATTAGAAGAGTGGTCAAAACAGTTGGTAATGTTTATTAATAGGTATTTATTGTTTGTTATTGGATTTTCATTAGTGTAATAATAATAAATTGAAAAATGTTTATATTAATGACACAATGCGTCAGTGATCGTTGCCTAACAATATACCTAGGTACCTATACATTAAAATTAATATCCTGGTTTAGGTTATAACGTGACTAAATGTAATTTATAGTGTTTTACGTAATCGTACTTAGCGTGCGTGTTTTTGTACAATATTTTAGAAGAAAATAAAATGGGAACATAATAATTTGACGGTCTAATTTACAAAATTTTAGTAGTATTTCTGTGAAATGAGGCGTCAATCGTACTGTTTTCCTAAAGTTTGCACACAAGTAGACAGCGCAAGTCATTTGTAGAATATGGGGTCCATACCGGAAACGCCTTGTCTGCACAGATGAGTTCTAGGTAGATATGTAGGTACCTATATACATCGTGATTTTGTGCATAATTACACTGGCTTTAGTTCTTACCCTTCAGCCGTGTCGAGCCGGAACCGGGTTGCACATCACTAACTACAGAGAGAAAAATGACAAACAACTAAAATGAGCCGTAGACGAGCACCTATTATAATTTAGATACTGGTGTTAGACATCATCTTCACACAAGTAGACTGAATCTAAAATAATTCAAATAGGATTTACATAGTAGGTATCATTGTTAACTACTTTAGGGAAACTACTACAGCCACGCCGTTTGTACTGTAAAACAATTTATTATGTTTCAGAAGCAATAAATAAAAACGTTTATTTCCTAAAACTATGACACAAACAATAAATTCAAAATAAGGAAATACAACAACACAAACTAAAACCTAAACTTATTAAATAACGTAATATAACGTGCATGTGTTTGTATTTGTATGACGTGTCAGTGTTCAGATACAGGAACGCACTCAGCATGATGCCGTAAATCAGTGAGTCTTGTGGAGAGATTGACGAAAAAATGTGTGGTTACCGGGGGCACTTTTAAATATGAGGCGGATTGAAGCCACTATCTCTGTCCTCAGCAACGTTATTCACATGGGCGTACAGAGAGGAGGCGGTAGGAGGGGGCAGCTGCCCCTGGATCGAGCATAGAGTATTATTAAATTTTTTAGGAGAAAATTGTCTCCCACGGGTCTTGTAGCCCCTTGGATCAGAACCTGGGTATGCCCACCGTTAGTTTTCTATGACTCCAGATAGATCTTTCTTTTTCTTTCTTATACCTACAAGATTTTTTTTGTCTTTCTTACTAGGTTGGAGACCAAGTGGTAGCATTGCCGGAGTACAGGGCCTGGGCGGAACTGGTAGCCGTCCCTGCTCAGTATGTGTACGCTCTGCCCGAGGGCATGACCGCACTGGATGCAGTAGCCGTCACGACCAACTATGTGGTCGCCTACCTCCTGCTCTTCGAGATGGCAAACCTGACGCCTGGCAAAAGCCTCCTCGTTCATTCTGCTGGTGGCGGCGTGGTAAGTTCTCAATTCTCAGTAAAATTCTCAATTACACTATCCACTGATTTGTCGCTGTGTATAACTACAAGTACACCTTCGAATAGTAAGTAAAAATGTATATGCCATAAGTACTCCTGATAATATACCATTCAGTGTTTACAGATTTTGAACCGTTAAAGACACGTATGTTTGCTCAATAAAATTAAATACAGATAGGTAGATACTCGTAGTATTGATTTTAGCTTCGGTTAGGCAGTATTTAGGTACTTATGTTTTGGTTAAATTTAAAATTCATACTAGCAACCCTACTCAATTACTGTTAAAAGACTTATAATGCCCTGCTTACAAAGTATCAATCCAGAGGATGTAAGAGTAATAAGTTAGTTCACTTCAACTATACCTACACTTAACTTCTAAGAACACTGTTTGTGCATTAAATAAGAGTAAAACACTGGGAACCAACACTCGAGAGACGAGTACATTTTAGATTAGTGTGGCTTCGCTACAAAGCAACATGTAACTTCCATTCCATCGCTGAACTTTTTAAGCTAAATAAGCAGCTATATGAAGTCACGATGAACTGTACTCTTTATGCACATTTTGTTAAAATAAATTTGAAGTAAAATTCACGTCGGATCGGACATAAGCAAATAAATGAACTTCGCTAAAAATACCGGCGTAGCATTGACCCTGGGAACCACTGTTCAGCTTCCACTTCTCGCAGCTTTGTTCATGTGTGAGCTGTCTACGATCTTTATAATAAGCGTGCAAACAATGTTACATTTTGTCTAATTACTGGTTTGAATTGGGTGAGAAAAATGGTGCGCTCTGGAATGTTCTTCCGTTTATTACGTCACTCATTACCCTTAATGTCGTTGACCCGTTATTCGAAACGGCTAGTTTAAGTATATGGGTGGGGTTCGGACTTCAGACACACCACTGTCAATTATTTCAACACGTTCAAATTACGAACACGAAACGCCATCAGTAACGTGGTGTAGGCGAGAGTGGGGATTAAATCGTTGGTAATAGTCTATTGGATGGATAGAAGTATCATAAATTACTAGTAGGTCTACCATAATTTCCCGTCTCATTTTAAGATTACATTCGATGCGTTGCGTGGTGCAATGAGCAAAAAACTGACTACACAATTGTAATTATCGGCCGGCAATCAGATTAAAACAGATGCTGTAACGTGATACAATACGAGCTTTTATATTCTTCACTGTACAAGTAACTAGTACCAACCTACAGGCAAGTGGTTACTTACAGCGAAGAATATAAAAGCTTACGTTAATCTTGTTTCTTTAAAGAGATAACGAATCTATGACGATGGGGCTTGGAACTATCAGCTTTGGCCGCGTTGATTTCATTAGATAATCAGATAATGTAGACAAAATATTGTAGCTGAATTTCTTGAAACGGCTAAACAGAATTACAGTAATGTTACAGTACCTATCTTTGTTTATTTAGGGTCAAGCAGTAGCCCAGTTGGCTAAGACAGTAGAGAATGTGACTGTGTTCGGCGTTTGTTCCAAGAGCAAGCACGAAGCATTGAAGGCCAACAACAACAATATCGATCATCTCCTCGAGAGAGGCAGCGACTACACCAGCGAAGTCAGGAAGTGAGTATGAGGGTCTGGAATCCCCTTAAGTACCCATTTTTTCAGAATCCGTTGCCGCGTTTCTTATTCATATCCTTTTTTACTACACAATAATTATTGCGATTTCGACCAAATTACGCTATTTATGTTTTGGTCTTCACACATCATTGATAAACTTATCTTCGGATATGGGTTTATCTTGTGTATGTAGGTAAATTGTATTTGAAACTAAGAATTTATTTCAAGAAGGATGTTTTCATCAGTAACAAATTTCAGATTACAACGTAAATTTTTAAAATGAGCTAAAAAATTGTGAAATCACAGTGCGTTAAAAATATACCATCTACTCGGTTAGCCCTTCGCGCTAATGGATCCTTGTGTATACTACACGAGAATTTTATTCAAAGCATATTATGTTTACATTATTGCCGCCATAAATATTGACTGCGCTGTCATTATAGCTTTATGTTTACTTAAATTCGCCCTGATTATGGGAGCGTGAAATCTCGCACGTAACACGTAAGCTTTTCCACTTTCCTTTTCAAGTTTACTTTTATCGACATGTGTTTATTCATCGAATAAGAAAAGGCCTTTGTTATTTATTATGTCTACAAGTCTATAATAATGTTGTACAGAGCTTCGCTTGACGATATTAGATGGAGGTGTGCGCGCGCATCTTTATATTCACTCTTATCGTTTTTCCGATATGAGCCAAAAGAAGTACAACCCCAAAATAAAACACCTTAATCTCTTAACAAGTCAACGTATTACCTACTATACTATAGGTAGCTATTACAACACGCCACACGGGAAGTAATATAATTTTAGCTTAATAAATTCATTAAGTTAATAAATGAGTACGAGAACTGAGCTCTTGATTCATAATAGCATTACAGAATGTTCACTTTGTCTTTGTTAATAACATTATGATTCTAATGTCGTTATGTGACACTTTTAGACTGAAAGCAGGGTTAAATTTAAAGTTTACAATATAAATCTTCTATACATCTCAAAACGGTGATTATGAGAGTAAAGAATTGAAAGATGAAGTGCTCAGTGGTGAACAAATCTTTGATTTATGTCCAATAAAAATATGGGTAAAAAGGTATGTATTGTCGATCGAGTTTTAGCGTAACAATGTCGAAAATATTTTACAGTTTATAATAAAACAGTGAAGCGTCTTTAAATCATGTTGAATTTTAAATAGATTGAAATCATTAACGTTATGCTGTTCGCTATACTTTATGATAGCACTTTGTCGACCACATGTGTTCTCCCCTTCCCTCGACATATTTTGACACTTTTCTAATAATACTTTCATCATAAAAACACACAAGCGTCCGGATTCGATCATTAAAAACATTCTTTAGATATTTATCGTACTTTACGAGCAAACAAACCATTGTTCCAGATCCCAAGCTTTGTTAATTGATAGTTATTAGAGTTACATATTTCAGTCCCACCCAGGCCGCTCGTGTGATCCTTTTGTGACCAGATTAGCGAGACCTTCTCGTTTCTTACTTTGCGACGACGTCACACTTCGCTGTCGAGGGTATGGAGACGTTCGGACTCAAGTCAAGGTCCAGTTTAAGCGGACAAGTCATACATTAATTGTTCCGTTTATAACTTGCTCCTTAGGGCAGCTGCTTCGTAACAGCCGCGCGGCATTTAATTCTCGTAAATAGACAAAGATATTTTTATATCTGGTGAGCTCTTTTCAACGTAAACAAGTTCAGCCACACAATCTTAATGTAAACAAACAGAACGGTTCTTTACATCTCCTGGTGAAAAGGTTGCACATTCTTTATTAAGTTTTTAGTCTTATTTATAAGTAAAATTATTATTACGATAGAATTTTCATTTCTTGTTTAGAATAAAATAGAACTTTACTACTTTTTATAGAGAGAAAAAACTCTAAAGAAAATTGTATTATAAGGCATGTACCTGCAGTCAAATTAATCCCCAATTGTTAATAGCGGAAGTTTTTCTGCAGAAATATGAATAAAAGCCTAGGTCTTTTATGATTGAACTCTAAGATTTCATGACAACTATTGTGCATACCATTGTATTTTAAATTCTTTGGTACAAACAATAAAAGTTGTTCTTTGCCCATTACTATTAGAAGCAATAATAAGCTTTATGTTAGTCCTTTCCTTACTTTTTTAAAAGTTATAAATAATACGAAGTTCTCGAGTCTTCTCGCGAATACCCATAAAATATAAATGAATAATCAATACCTATATAAGTAGGCATTTATAGGTCTTGTTTGTAAAAAATATAGTATTTTTTACGTAGCAATATTATAATAGGTACCTATATAAAGGTATATCAACTTATCAAGGGTTCACAAATAATGTAGCCTCCTAAAAAAATGCTAAGTAGTCTAAGCAAATTTATAGATAAAAAATGTGCACCGTTAATGTTACGCAGGATTTCATCTGACGGCGTGGACATAGTGCTGGACTGCCTCTGCGGCGAAGAGTGCAACCGTGGTTATTCTCTTCTCAAACCCATGGGACGATACATTCTTTATGGTACGTACCTGCCTATATATATGTATACAAGGCATACATTTATGGTCAATTCTTTACGGAAGATATACTTAGTAATAATATAATTTTAAATTGATTTAAATAAAAAGAATTGTCCAAATAGTAGTAGAACCACTTTTAAATAATTTTTTACTTATAAAATATTACAAAACTGAAGTAGAAGTTCTTAACAATAGTGTTTATCTCAGGATCTTCTAACATCGTGACTGGCGAGACTAAGAGTTTCTTCAGCGCCGCGCGTGCTGTGAGTACCTAATGTTTTAATTATCTGATTTATGAAGAATGCTGCTCTCATACATCCGCGCTTCGAACCCCTCGTCTAGACAGATTACGTCGAAAATTTGTACTATCTTGAACTTAAATATCTACGTAGATTTAGGTACTATCTTATTTAGTAGGTACTTAGTGACAATATAGAATTTTGTAGAGCTCATGTATACTTTGAACACAGATTTTTAAGATTATGCATGTTTATGACGAAGCAAATACATTGAAAAACTACCTTTAAGCTTACAAAAAAGGGATCAAAGAGTTATTTTGTTCCGTTGAAAAGTAATGTATAGATTTAAGCTCAAAGGTACAATTGATTCAAACGATATCGTGTTATAGCAGATCCTTTTTACGTCTAAAGAAACCTTAGTAACAAAAGGGACTATTGTTGGATAAAAGGTGTAGTAGCCTTTTTCTTTTTCAATGGATAGCTATTTGTTTATTACTTACGAGTACCTACGCACTTTACTGGACTTGCATGGCTCGTGGGCGTGAAGTTACAGAGGTGTATGTTCATTGCCTATTTATTTGGGTTAGTTAGATTTTTATACTTAATTGAAATTGATTTAACTAAACTTCTATAAAATTGATTATACCTAATGTAAATTTTGCATCGACAGAATGGTATCTTAGAGTTTTTATAACTACAATTATATAGGTACAATAATAGGTTATTTTTTAAATATTTATATCAGTTCTTAATACAGTTTAGGTACTTGGTTCTATTTTGACTTTTGGCCTATGGATACGAGTTCAGTCCTTTGATGGGTTCAAAACTAGATATGTATATAGACTAGAAAAAAAAACTGGAAGATGATGTTAATTTTCCTTATGTGTCGTAGTGGTGGCAAGTGGACAAGGTGTCGCCGATCAAGCTGTTCGACGAGAACAAGAGCCTGGCGGGGCTGAACCTGCGGCACCTGCTCTTCCAGCACGGCCGCGCGGAGTACGTGCGGCGCGCCGTCGACCGCGTGTTCGCACTCTGGGCCGAGGGCAAGGTCAAGCCGCTCGTCGACTCCACCTGGGCACTTGAGGACGTATGTACTTACGTACATAGACAGAATAGTTTAGCACGGGTTTCCTTTCGAAAGGCGTGTTATGAATTTTATACTACTTAAACAGACAGTTTGGCCACTAAAATATATTCAGAGAGGTTTCAAAGTAGTCAGATGAGAAAAGATATGATATAATTTGTTGCACTTAGGTTGGCGAAGCAATGCAGAAGATGCATGACCGCAAGAACATCGGCAAGCTCGTCCTGGATCCCTCACTGGAGCCCAAGCCGAAGCCCGCGACTCCCGCCAAGGGCAAATCCGGAAAGGAGAAGAAACCAGCCAAAGAGAGCTCCGAGGAGAAGAAGGATAAGGAGACGAAAGAAGAAGAGAAGAAACCCGCCGAGAACGGAGAGAAGAACGGTGAGGAGGCACTCACTAACGGTAACAGTGACGAAGGTCAGTCTCGAACTATTGTGACCAGGCATGCTTAGACGCGTAGACGCTTCACATCGAACGTATGTACTTTAATATTTATAAGTATTTTTTGGCTTTGGCATTTCGATACTACGCGCACTCGCTAAACGCGTATGGCTTCCCGGAAAGCCAGTACTGCCATCGATTGACACAGGATACGCGCAGCCTTTAGACTTGCCTGACGCTTTATTTACTCACGCTCACGCTTGGAAGTAGATGAGTACTACCAAATGACGTGTATTTTATATGACTTAATCTCTTACAGATTGTTATCAGAAGGTTTTATTGGCTTTATAGAAACAGGCATGGGGCTATGCAATAAGATTTTAGTGCATAATTAGTTTTCATTCTTCCGATAATATACCTATTGATCCTCAAACATTTTGATGTCGTGTCGTGTCTTTATGATCGACTCTTAAGAAAGTTTATCTGGCCAATTCTTTTCTGTAAATTTATTTTCTAATAACATTTTATTAGTTTCATAGCTACGTTTGAACTTTTATAACTTTTAGCTTTGCCAGGCAAACCCAATTTTATATCATAAGAAGTATTATGCACGATCTACTGACTGATACAGAAACATGGCGGCCATCTTTAATAACAAACGCAACTTCTCAGGCTAAAAAACAATGGACTAAATTGATATTTTGAACGGGAACAAGTCTAAGGGCTGTTAGCACTAACGTTTAGTCAGCTTGGTCATAACATGTCGGGTCTTAGGACCTTTAAGCTATGCCTATATTGTTTTATCCATTTTAAGATTCACGACATTAGGTATTAAATTAATTAATTAATTATGATAGGTATGTAAGTATATACGTAATATTTATACGAGTATTTATTTATTTGCATATATTTCAAATTCAAGTTCAAAGCACGAGTAATTCATTAGGCTCATGCTTTTTTTTAAGACTGGAGAAAAACAGGTAATATTTTATCTATGTAGGTATTTATATCACAATGTACATTCCTCAATAAATATTGCAATATCATACCTTTTGCCTTTTTATATCATATCATTGCAAATTAGTAAACTTAGTGCTTAGTAAAATTAATTAACAACGATTAAATTAATAAGAATCACATGATATACCTACCTATGTAGGTGCAAGTTACAACAGTCGTTCTAAACAACAGGTTTTAAGGAGTTATTTAAGACTTCAAAAGACTTGGAATACAGAGGTAATTTTTCATTAATAATATACTGAATTTGCAAACTAATAGATTAATTAATTAAACATTACATTTACTTATTAAAATACAAGGAATGGTATGATTGATGTACATTACTCTACGTACTCATAGTGTTGTGTAACATTTCAGAGTCGAAGGACAAGGAGAAGGAGTCAAGCTGAATTGTTTCCCGAAGGACTGGACCAGACAAACCACCGCCACATTATTTTAGAGTTGAAGCTGCTATGGGCGCGCCGCTTCGCCGTGCTTGCAACACCGGCGCCGCAAACACATTCTATGTTGCCTGTTTATTACGTTTTATATTAGTGACGTATGGCTATGTCCCGTGCATCGTTTTTAAGTATTGTTTTACGAATGGATATGTACCAGTCGGTTCGAATAGCCCCGATAGCGCCGTCTACATTCTCAATTTAGTTTAGTTCTTATTCATTCTATCATCACATTCTTTATTTTAGATTTAAAATAAATTATAAAAATATAACAATCAGTACCTAATAATCTCGATTAGTTTATTGAACAGCGAAATTGACAATGAATTTTATTTTTCTCAATGGATTTTTTTATTTTAATCTGGCCTAAGTTACGAAATTGTTTTCGAACTCGCGAGTCTTATACTTAGTTTAATGTTAAGACTTTATTTTAAGATGAGATATTTTAGTCTGCAGTTATTTTAAATGGCTATTGTATATCTAAGGTGCAGAGATGCTTAATCTTTATGTATGTTAAGCTTTAATATTTTATTAGTAAATGTTTAAAATTTGGCCCAAGAGACCCAAACGGAACACGGCCCCCGCCCGGCCTTCGGGCTCTTCCACAGTCTGCATTCTCCACTCCGCACTCCGCACTCACTTCGCCGCACTCTCACTCTCATTCTCAACGATCAGTCAACGGAAACCTTACGTGTGATATTTTGTAATAGGTGTGCTAGATTCTCGCAGTATTCCATATACTGCCAGTAAACATAACATTATTTTAGTTTGAACGTAGAACGCAATTGATATTGATATTTATATTTTTATATACTTAGAAGTTTTGTAAATTGTTTAGTTAAGAAATAGTTCATCGAAAAATTTTGTTGACCTGCTGCAGTCGTTGTGTGGGAAGCGAAAAATCGTCCCCTCAAATGATTCGCCGATATGATTTTCGTAGTTTTTCTATTATTCGAGCTTAAAGAGTGAAAATTGCGATGTATTTTTATGGCTTACTGTATTTGAGCTAAATTAAAATTAATGGATCGCACCCTTGGTATAAGTCATATTTTTATAAACCAAATGACTAAAACGAAATCTTTTTACTGTAAAGTTTTTTTACGTATGTTTACACACAAATATCACATATCTAAAATACACTTTCACACAATGTATATTAGGATAATATTTTGATACCAATATTCACTGCATTTGTTTTTGATGTGTCTAGCATGTTATATTAAAATTAACCCTGACTTCGTAAGGTTGTTTGTAATGTTTACCGCCATATGTTTATAGGTATATGTACCCAGTACTATTAAATGTTTATCTGTATTAACATATCAAGCGGATGTAAAATTAAAATACTCTGAGAGGCTGAACAGTAGTCCGGAACAGCCGGAATAAAATGAGGCAACTAAGTTCCCAACATTCTGCTCAAGTTAACACCTGCTGCAGCGTTGACGCAATGTATGTTCGATAAATCACTAACTCGATTAAACCCTTAGATTTTTTTATAAACCTTTACCGTTTTTGAAAGTTTTTGCACGAGCATAGTTTGCGTTGGCGCGTGTTTGACGTACAACCGTAGTTCGGCTGCGAGAATGTTCTACGGGTTTGTTCGCGGAGCACCGCGG
>DWQL01000331.1:0-16257 GCA_018231265.1 Noctuana haematospila | reverse complement strand
AATGGCGTCCCTCAGCCAGTGAACAGAATCCAATTATATTAGCATTTTAAAATGTCTAAAACATGCTTTGCCGAATGTTTAACTTAAATAAAACTGTCTAACATTTTCCTATTGCTTGAATTTGATAATTATTATGCTTTATTATGTTTTAATTTTTATTATTATTATGCTTTGAAAATTTAGTAATCCTATACGATGATTTTAATTAATTACGTCACCAATTTGTCTTCGTTACAAGGAAACATGAGCAAAGATTCACACTACAATTCCGTAAACGTAAACGTTCGTATTGGTATCTGTTATTCTGACGAATTCATATATATGAATTCGTTATAATAATAATATAGCGTCTTAATCAAAATTTCTTGTCAGTTCTCAACTCTCAAAATCTCAATCATGATACAAGATTTCATGACGTTCTTGAAATTTAATACATCGTAGACCATCAGTTGTAGATCGTTTGTCGTAGACCGTCTACGGAAAATTTATTTTACGTAGCAGTTACATTTAAAGAATATGAAAATACATCATGAAAAAAATTTACTTTTTTTGCTCATTATTAGGTACTGGCTACAAATACTTTCTGGCTGGTACTTGATAAAAATCAACCGGTCCATCGGCTTTAGGTACTCTTTTGGCAAAATTTGGCCGGGAGAAAAAAACCGACGCAAAAATCCTTTAGCACTATTTTAAAGTCTAATAATAACTTTTAATAATTATTATTATCTTTATTCAGAAATATAGACATGAAGTGTATCCTAGCCCTGAAATCACTTTAATTAACAATTCATAATTTCTATTTATGCAGCTTATGACAGAGTTATATTAACAAAATAATTTTGTCTATGAAAATACCAATACTTTAAGTACAAAACACGTAATATAACTGATCAGTAATGTCAGTGCTAATCAGAAAATCACAATAGGTGTCACAGGTCATGTAATCGATACTCGACTATGTAGTCCATTTGAAAGCGGCAAGCGGAAAGGATGGCAAGCGGGAAGAGTAGCAACCCGCACTTGGCCAAAGGGGTTTTACATACTCTTTTTTTTTATTTCTAAAATTTCATTTCGGGTTCGGAGTCGGGTGTTAAAAACCTAATACAAATTAAGGCCTATGAATTAGAGAAAACTTACCAAGTGTTGGCGCCTACAACCAATTTCGTAGCAAATGTGTAAATTAATGCGACGTGAATCAGAATTATCTACTTACCTATCCATTGTATTTATGCGATTAAAATGTGTCATTAAAAAGTTTAATAATATTCAAATCATATAAATAATTTTCAAAAATAATTCTGTTATAAGTTGGTCTGTTGTGTTAAGTTTTGTTCACTTTTGCCAGACACAAATTAGATTTGTAAATGTAAGACAGTAACAGTTTTTCAGGCGACTTCTCTTACGTAATTTTATATATAAAATTGTCTAACCATAACAAAGTAATTTAGTTTTAATGTTTTTGTTACGATATAGACATCTTTAATCTCTAATAGTACTTTTATTCTCCACACATATACCATATTATTTTACCATATTAATTAAATAGATAGAAATAATTTTAACACATCTATCGAGAACAAAAAGAATACTCACTCTTCTTTCACTTGGACCACAAATCGAGCTTTAGAGTATGTAACAATATGGTTCAGTGGGAGATCAACCATGTCATGCTCAAAATAGACACATGAACAAAAGGACATCTCACCATACAATAGTCTCTTAAACCCTTTTACGTAAGCTCTCTTAGTTACACTAAGAGATCTTACTACACACTAAGAATATAAAACTAAGAGAGCTATATAAAACTAAGAGAGAATTAAGGGTAAATAGTAACTATTTACCCTATCTTTCCTTAATTCTCTTCGTTCTCAATTAAACGATTGTTTAGACTCTCAAAAGCTAAGAATTGAGACTCATTTATAAATAGGATAATCTGTACTCGTTACACTAATCAGGCACCTATATATACTTATACCAATATAAGATTCATGGCGCCACCGAAATTAAGCCACTTAATATAATATTAAATTACCAATCCAAAGGTTGTCTAGAGGAGACGACTTTCCATTAGACCCCTTTCATATTAAATAACCTTCTTTGTACCTCGTGTTCTAATTTTAGTGTATTGAATGCCGTAGATCACGCAAAAGTTATATTCTCATAGAGCTGATACTGTCACAGTCTCAAGTGTCGAATTACCTAAATATGATATATAAATTTTATATCAAAGAATAAAAAAAAGTGAAAATATTAGTTAAGAATTGCACATCTTAGTCGAGAGGACCGGGTTCAAAACCCAGCTGCACTAACCAAGAAGTTATGTAATTTAACCTCGAAGGAAATCGTCGAGACATAACGCGTTCCCAGCCACTGGGACTGCGATGCGTTGATGACAATTATGATATCAAAGAATCAGCTTCAGGTCATTTGATTATACTTAGAGACACCTACGTACACTATACACACTCATACTTTATAACACTACTAAAACTATATCACAGTAAAAAAATTATTCATCATAAGGACATATACACTGGATGAACGATATCAAATATATTATGACATTAAGAACCATGTTAGTTATATGGACGCTTGAGATCTAACTAACTTTGCCAAGAAATACCTACGCCCCAGTTATTAACAGTGGCCGGTGAAATGTTAGTTACGCGTATGATTAGGTAGATACTCGTATCATGTGTGTCCACTATTAGGCTTTACCGACACCGCATAGCGAGAAATGTAATTATATTTGAAATTATTAACTTAATACCTTATGTACACTGTACCTGTATGAATGTACCTGTATAAAGTTAACAGTGAAACACATTTAAATAAAATTGTACCTGGGAACTAGTGATGTTGAGGAGCTCCGTAACCGAAACCGAAACCGATTTATAGGTTTCGGATAGGGGTGGAGTCTAAATGAATCAACAAATAATGATAACCTGAAAATAAAGTCATATTATTACCTATTTAAATTAATAAACTTTTAAAATTTCTTGAAAATCTAATATCCGTAACCGAAACTAACGGATAATCCGAAATAATTTCATATCCGTATCCGAAACCGATATATTATATCCATAACAATCCTGCTAGGAACTGCTAAGATATATATGGATACGCATATTAAATAGGATATAATGAAATGAGTGGTGAATGAAATGAAATGAAATATAATGAAATGTGTCGTTTTGTGTCTGTTCGAGTCAAACATAGCAAAAAGACGCGAACCGACTATTAACCGATTGATTTATTCGACTTGCGTTAATACTTATAGAACTTTTTCATTATGTACAATAATGCAAAAGTTGTATAAGTCATGTCAATAGAAAATACTAATTTACAGGCTTAGTGAAAACAAACTTTTAATTGCCTGCAACCCTTTTCCATGTTCCATTACTGCGCACCGGCTTCGGGCGGTATTTATTTTTGCTCCCCTACGAACTCTCCCTCGAGCAATAATTTGCTAAACATTCTTGTAAATGCTATTTAAGGGACCGCTATAAAAAGTTTCAAGTTTCTAAGTCTACTTACTTACCGGTGAAGCCTTACCTACGTTCTCTATTTAAATCTTTTTTTTTTAATATATACCTAGGTTAATTTGGAAATTCTCAATTTTGAAAATTCTAAAAATAATTTGTATACGAGTACCTATTTCTCAATGAAATAAGTTCTTCTTCCTTTATGAGCGGCAATTGAATATAGAAAATAAACAAGAGGAGCGATTAACTTAACTGTCTTTAGAAAAAATTCATAAGCTAGATTAAGCTAAATGCATTGATAAAATAATCAGCGCTTTTGTATTTGTTTTATGATGAGCAATAATTGGTATTGAGTCTTGATTTTGTATATAAAAATTAAATAAGTAGATGTATATGTATGCGCCTTTCTCTACAGTTTATTGTTAATATAGTATAATGTACATAACTTCTTTGTTTACTCAATATTATTTTGTATAAAATAAATAACTAAATGATATTCATTTCATTTCATCATCCCTAAAGATCGCCTCAAAGAATCATGGGTGAAATTTTTTTTAGCAAATTGCGTTGTACTAGAACGAGCTTTCACAGTTTACAAATAACGCATTTCGATTTCGAATGTCTCCATACATCGTCTAGCGGTTGCGAGTGCGGCGACAACTAAAAAATGATCGTGTTCACTGCTCGTTTTCTTGTTAAAAAGCGGCTTTCCACAGTACGAGGTTGGCAATGTATTGCGTGCTAGATTATTCGATTACGTTTTCATAAAGTGTTAAAACTCGTACTATACCCACAATGGATATTTTTAAACCCAATCAAGAACACGTGAGCGGTCCGGGCCCCTCAGTAACGAAGTTTTGTACGCTTTTTTGTTAACATCCAATGTAGTTCGATAAGAGATTTTTTATAGGTTTTATACTTTCGGTACAGTAGGGAAAGAACTTCAAATCAAGTAGACTCCAATATCATATCGCACGCTTTCGTTCCATTTTAAAATTCTTGTTGAATAAACCGCTTGCGATACTAAACTGTTTTCAGCGAATATACGAGCATCTATCCACGAGTAGATAAATAAAAAACTGATACACGGAAATGTTAGTTTATTTTAAAAAAAATCATATTAGATTTTTTATATTCATAGTAGACTATTTGAGAAATGATACAACCGAGTATTATAGATAGATTGCTATGTTGTTGTGTAATCTAAATATATAACTCAAAGGTGACTGGACTGGACAAAACCACTGGACGGATCGGGCTGAAATTTGGCATGCAGGTAGATGTTATGACGTAGGCATTAGCTAAGAAAGGATTTTGATAAATTGTACCCCTAAGGGGATAAAATAGGGGATGAAAGTTTAGTCTATATTATTGATTTTTAGTTTTTTAGGGCCCGATTTTAAAGTTCACGCGGACGAAGTCGCGGGGATAAGCTAGTGTACAATATAATGTAATTATTTATACTAGTTTGTTACTAAGCAGAAACTGTATTTCTACCCACCGTCTTACATATCCATAATGAATACTAACTTCACTTAACTTACTCACTACCCCACGTAACTCCATATAGATTGACTGTATTGATTGCAACCACGGTATAAACGATCCAATTTACGGACGATTCTATAACTGAACAGTGCGCACCAATTTCGCTAAGTGTAATCTAGCGTACTAATTACATATCAATGAGGGAGTCAGTAAGCCTCTCGCAACAGTCGCAACACTCTATACTTACCTATCTATATACTACTAACTAGGTTACCAATTCGAGTATGAAACACAAACAGAACCTGCACGTAGATAAGGATTAAATTACTATTAAATTATTTGTTTCGTAATTATAGTAATAAATTCCTGCTTTTTTACCTGCTATTCATTTCTTCAGGCTACTGTTACCGAGACGACCTCGCCGGGCATTATTTCGAGGAAAGTTGTAGATTTGAATTAGGAAAAGTACCTACGTCGTTAAAAGGTTTAGTATTCACTTCATTTTATTTCACTCGTATTTTCCTCTGAGCAAAATCTAAAAATTTATGTTTAAAATGCGAGTAAATAAGCAATGAAAAATTCAATATCATTTTAAAAATATTGCGCACAATGAAGATTGTTAAAATTTATAATATGAAGAAAAAAATTAAATTAAGTCAATATTATTATCAACTCTTATAAGCAACCTTTTCTACTTAAAATACATAACGACTGATCCAATATTATGTGCTTGTTCCCAATATTTTTTATCATTTCAAAGGCTGCTGGTCGTCTCGTGATTGGTTTTTGATTTTGACTGGTGGTAGATCCTTAAAAATAAATGAATACATGTGACAGAGTATTGAAATTTTATTAATATTCTGATTACATTGCAAGTGTTTCTTTTTTATATAGTAACGAAACTGCTATAGGTAAGCGGAGGCTAGAGTGTAAGCAAAAAATTAATACTGGACTTCACATTTCCCTCTACAAAGGCTTTGAAACAAAAACCTGTCACGACCTTTAGGCTTTGACATATCAAAGGCAGAGTAAAGTGAACCACGGAAAGTGCAAAAATTTAACATACTCGTACCAACTGTGCTCGCAACTTTGCGTTAAAATAGGAAACTATAATTATATTTGGAAAAAAAAATAAACCTAGCCAGCAGGTAGAAGGACCACCAACAAACACTCAAATGATGGACACTCTATGGGTTTTAATGAAATTTTCAACAAAAGATAGAGTGATTCAAGAGAAAGGTTTATGCATAATTTACTGATTTTAAGGCGGCATAAAGTTTGCCGGGGCAGCTAGTACTCTATACAATAATTCTATCGCTGTGAATATATGCCATATTAATATATCAACTCCAGTTAACCGCCCTTACGCTCAAAAATCGCATAGTTTGGCAACAACGCAATGTTTCATCTGTCCAGGGAGATGCCCCCACCGCCCACAGTAGTCTCATATTCTTTAGTAAAACAAGCCTACAGTCGTATTTCGATATGAAGCGACAGACGTGGATATGACGCTGCCGTTCTTACTTTCAGTGCACTAACCATGATATTATTATTAAGTAACTTGTAACTTTCAGTATATAAAATTATCTTCAAATATGGGAAATACGTTCATGATATTTTTAGATGTGCTCGTTTCAACAACAATAAATAAATAATTACTTCCTAAAGTTGGCATTCACATCTATCATTTAGTTTTAGAGTTCATTTTAATCTGTCTCTAGACCCAATTCTATAATCTACGCAGAATAACTAGTATGTGGGTAAATATTATGCAAGTAATTAATTCATACTTCAGTTTTATCGAGATCCTACAAAAAAACCTTTATAGTTCTATTATTCAGACATCACATATTTTTAAAAGCTTAAAGTTATAAGCATAACAAGTTAATTGAGTTTGTGTTATCCTGTTATACTTGCGCTACAAGCAACTAAAAGATTTTAAATTTATTATAATATTGAATCCAAATCATAATGATTAACGGTGAAATCTCTGCTCCATAAGCTACACTACTTTTTCGTTAGTGTATTGAATTTAAACTTCAATTTCCATATGGAAATAACAAGTATTAAATTTTTTTAGGTCTCTGTAAAAAGCTTAGAAATATCCGCGCATATTTACTTAGAGAGACGGTTTTAAAATACTTAGATACACGCGATTGAAAAATATAGTCTACATGTTTGTGGTTCGTCCAAAAAACATCGGATGGTTATGTAAATATTTTCCTTTATGGACGTTTCTATTTCACTCTTGTTTTGATTTAAGGGTGCACTTTTGTAAGAATAAAAGTTCCCGCTTCGTAGGTATATGCAATAGAAAATCATTTGGCAGAATCTTGCTAGGAAACACCATGAGTTTCTCATCTAAATATATAAAATCCTTTGTCCGGCATGACTTACGACTGACTCCGCGTAAATCGCTGATCGTAGAGACCGGAAACTTGGAGTGAGTTCTTTGTACGACGTAGACATACGATTAGGACGGATCTTCTGAAATTGTTCTCTTACAAGGGTGAAAAACGGAGGCAAAGTATGAGACAACATGGGCAAAGTTTGTATGCGCTAAATTACTTAGTCTAATTAATTATGAAAATTACGCGTATGAAATCGCGAGCTTAATTTTCAAAATACAATATCCGAGTGTATCATAATCTACTTCACATCGGCGCCGCCAACATAAAATGATATTATACTATTTCCGATAAATTCGAAGCGAAACCAGAGAAATTCTTGGAATTCGGTATCAAAGCTGACCTCAATTCAGTATGCAACTATCGAGCCGCGTATGCGTCAATAACTAGAATCTCAATCAAAGAGGATACCTATATTATGCTACAAATAGAATAATATTTGTTGTTTATTTACAGTCAACATGAATACAGAATTATCTACACATTAACATTATTCTGTAGCTATATTATAGCTTAAAATGTAATGTAATGTAATTTGTGGGATGCTTTAAACTACGAGTATGTATCAATGAACTTTTCCTACCATTTAATATGAAATAATATGTGATGTCAGATAATATTACGTCAATTACATTCATTCGATTTACAAAAAAAAAATTATCGAGCTAATTTATTTATTTATTTATTTCCACACACACCAACAGCAGTACACACTAATCTTACAATGAGTTTCACAAGAGGTTTCTTAATTACGTGTGCATGCCAATTATTGGCGTGAACAACATTAAAATTTGCTTATACATACGTTATAGACGATAATTACAATAAAATAAGATAAGGTTTGCAGTAGTCAGACAGTGGGAATTAACAGAAATATTAATTATGGTCATTGTATAATTACAGGTCATAATATATTCGATCAAGGCTACTGCAAACCTATTGCAACAAATTAACATAGTAATTATGTCTCTACTTAGGTTGAGAATTTATCATCTCCAATATATTTTATAAAATATGAAGCTCACTCGCGCATTTAATCGACTCGACGTGAACACTCCAAAACACTAAATCCGAGTTAAAATTCAGCGAGTTAAACCCCGCAGAGTAATGGCGGACGGCCGGCGCGTCTATAATGTTTCGTAAATAAATCTAATAAATAAACGACAATTTGCGACTTTCGAATTGTCGTTGTAAGCCGCCGTTTCTGTAATCTTTATCCAGGGCTGTATCATTTCCGAGGCCATTTGTTAAACTTGGAGCGGAGCCTATAGATCGGAGCAAAACATCCGGAAACAGTTGAAAAATACTGTTCTCTGGGCGCGGGTTTCCTCTCATAAATATGAGGAAGGTTTTTAGGCTGAAGGCTTAGGTATTGGAGTACATCACTCTGGCTAAGTGCGGGTTGGTAGACTTCATGTGTCTTTGGAGAACTTTATGGAGAACCCTCAGGCATGCAGGTTTAGTCACTATGTTTCCTTTACCGTTACCGCTAATGACATAACTTAGAAAAGTTATTAGTGCGGGATTTGAAGCCGGTCCTTTCGAATAAGAGGCTCTTAAAAATGCACACTTTGATAAATCTGAGGTTAGTGCTGGAATTGAAGCCGGGCCCACTAGAACGTAGACAGAAATTCAACCACTAGGCTCTCACTGCTCCTACTTTCATAATATTAAAGAAAAGCACAATATATTTACTCAGTTTTACTGTTTTTCCATAGCGACTTCGTTAGATTCGTCGGATGTTTTTGATGTAGTTTTATTCAAACTCGAGAGACTAAAGGTCGAAGTCCTCGGGGCAACTGAATTTGGGGTCCATTTGCATTTTATTGAATTTCAGGAGTTTGTCGTGTTATTTAAAAACAGTACACGAATGGAATTCTTATTAACAGGAGATAAGTTGTGACTTTGTTTGTAATTTTAATGGTTGTAAGACTTAAGTATTCTGACCGTGACTTCACTGTACGTACATTTTTCACAATTATTTGGGGTTGTCTTTTCCGTAACAAATACGAAAGAGATAGGTATATTAATAACCAAACCTTTTAATATAAAAATAGAAACGGTGAACATAAATAAGCAAAAAATAATAAATAAATAATAAAAATAAAAATAAATAATAAAAAAAGCAAAAAATACATACAGCCTAACATAGAACCTCCTTCTTTTTGAAGTCAATAAAAGTCGATATCAACTGTGTAAAACAAATATAGTTTAATGTAAACTCCTTTTTTAGGTCGGAGTTTATATCTAGACTCAATGTTTACACCCATTATCTCCTAATTACTTTAATTCAGCACGTTAATTTACTTTTCCTTACTCACATAAATCTATTAATTTAGGCGTTACTAGAGTTTCAGGTGGAGGTAATTTATGCGGCGCAGGAAACCTCATTTAGGATTTTCAATAAACGCCACTAGTTTATTAAGAATTGATTGATGGCGCTGAGTAGCTAGTTTGTTACAGTTTAATAAGAAAACAGGAACCTCATTTATTTTGAACAAGTAGTAAGTATTTTGAAACACTTGAATTAAGGGCTAAGCAGGTCCAATCTTCTGTCGTGATCATCAATATCGAGGCCGACGAATGGCGAGTACAGCTAACTTGGAAAATATATTCGCCCTGATAGATTGATAAAATGATGCATGCGATTGACTTATAATATGAATAATTATGTATGCAAGCTTTTATCTAACTTCCAGTATTTAGGTTAAAACTTGGAAGCTAAATTAGAATCACTTCATGAATTTCTATTGGTTTTGGTATACTTGCGGTATCTTCGGTGACAATGCAATGTGCATGTCATTCGATAGATCTATTTTACACATTATAATCAGGTACATATAAAAAAATCCAAGTATATTTTTCGTTAAATAACATTAACATTTTAGTACTTACCTACTTTAAATCTCTAACCATAAATAGTGAGTAAAATGTTTGCTACTAGACAGAATCCAAAACGCGATTAACCCAGCAACAAGATCCTTATCTTCAGTGATCATCTCGTAAACATGTTTACGACCTATGTTTACGTCGGTCACGATAACCTAATGAGACTAAACGCAAAAACATTAAACGCTATGCAAAAAAGCTTTACGTGTAAAACCTGCTAAACTGAATGCTCCCTTGCTACTCATAAACAATAAAAAAGCTGCCATTCACCCAACTCCCGGACACGCCCTGGCTTACATTGCTTAACTTTGCATATCGATTATGAAGTACGTAAACTGCTGGGCTGTACTCAGTTTCACATTATTATTCTCCCTAAACACTATATATCTAAGTATAACTAAACGGAATTGTATTTAAGATACGTGGATCCGAAAGTCAGGTCACGTGCGTGTAATTTACAGGCTGACTGCGCGGTTTGCGAGAAAACGAGATGGAACTGAAAAATCGCAATAGACTGAGCTAAGGATAAACCAAGTAGGAGAAGGTATGTTATGTAGAGTGTATTGAGCCATGAAAGTTCATCAAAGAGGTCCTACAGATATATGATTATATGTTTATATAGATATAGATGTACCATAATATATATAATATATAAGTATATACAACATAATATCGTATATTGAAATCGGAATGTCTATGCACGTTCATGTACCACTCTATCCATTGTTGAAAACCTAACCCACCTACAAAAATCAGTTCAATAGTTTTAGATCAGCACTTGAAGAGGCAGACAGATCTTAAAGCTATCGACACCACTCTCTGGTAGGTATTAATTTTACGCCTTGACGTTCCTTACTGCATGAACATTCGAATATTATGCTGAGTCTCTTGTTGTATCATGCTACCTGTTTTCCGGTCTGGTCATCAAAATTATTTATCAAGTTATAGCTTAAAACCTCGCGAGAATATGCAGAATAAATATTTTGTTATCGCCTTATGGGAAAGTTCAGTTCAGCTCTTTTTATGACACTGTTATTTCAGTCATTAAGAGTGATTGCAACTATAAATAACATCACTTCAAACATACAGTAATGTAAAATATTTTCAATATTATTTGAGGTATATTTAAATTGGGTTCATTTCAACCTTCCAGCGATGCCGGCTCTCGGTCGAATGCACCCCATTTGCATACGTCGGCTTGTCAACTTCTGATTGTTAATTACGTTTAAAATAAGCCTTGAAACGCGTTACGAAGTGAAATGGAATTCTTTGTTTTCATATCGAAATGTTTTCTGTACCAACTGTTTTACAAGGCCCACTGTTAAAATAGTAAAATAAATTAAATTAAATAAAAACATTTTTATTCATCATAAGGTATTTGTATACACTCGATGAACGTCAAATAACACAGTACGAGTAGGTACATCGGCTTTAGGCGTCCTATTGGCTAAGGTAGGCAAGGGGGAGAAAAAAGCCGGCGGAAAAAAACTCTCGGCACTCCTTTAAAATCAAGTGTAAAATCACAAATGATTGTACAGTATAGCTTAAGCCTAATAGCGCGCAGACGTGACAGCTAATCGCTTGTTCATTTAATTGGTGTGTAGTAAGTAATAAACTCCCTAAGACCTTAGGCACACAAAAATCTCCACAAATGAATCCAGACGCGTACAACCAAGAAAAAAATCGAACAATGTTCTCGCATTATCGGTCATATTGCTTCGCCATATTGCTGCGTCATCAGATCAAGACGGCAAATCGAGTGGAAGACGTGATGGATGGCGGCCGCCATTAATTACGTCACGGAGAGATACAACATGTCTATCATCACAACATGACCATACGTCCTGTTTTTAATGGAAACGTCCCGTTTTAATCTCCCCTCTTTTGAATGAGAAAATAGGGTCCACTCATTAGGGATTAGGCGGACAAAAAAGGTATTAGTTCCTTTCCTAATAGACAGAAATTGATATTGTTCCGCTTATAAAGCTTAGACGAAGTAAAATGAGATAATAATATTAATATTATTCAATAATTATTAGATAAACTTCGCAGTGGAGCTACGATCGTATTGAAACATGCTCTACCATAGCTGCAACTCTATTTACATATACATTTCTAGGTGGTAGGAATTGAAGTTGAAGCCACTCTATAACCCGTCGTGAAGCCAGCAGGTTTTTCTTGTTCGGTTTGAGACATGTGGTTGTAAAAGATTTGAAGCAAATATCTTAGTTCTTACACATTAATTTACATACTCAGTTAAGATTTAGAGGAAACGTCCTTCCACATATTCTGCGGCTGCATCTATTTAACTCTCGGGAAAAGTTGAATATTGGTGTTGTTTACAATATATCAGAACTGATAACAGTGGGTACTGGGAGTGGACCCATCCTCGACATCCTAAATAATAATAACCTCAGATGGTCTGCACGCTCGTTTACTCATTCAAGGTACAATCATCCTGTTTTAGAAGAAAGTAAAATAGTCACGTTACCCTGGTTGTCTTGGATACCACCGGATGTATTAATAATCTTTAACCTAATTGTGAACTGCCATATCACGCAAGAACCATTTCTTACACGCTTTTTTGCTTGGATGCTTATGTATTTGTTAGGACTTAGCTTTCGGTTACGTTGAACATTTGCCAAATTTTCTTGGCTCACAAAATTATAAGTCATTTATGATTTCAATGGAATGCTTGTATCATACTTCGTCTTAATTGGGGTCTGGTCTTTCTATACAATAAAATTAAACGCTTGAATTACATTTCGTCTGGGCTACTGCTCCAACTCTAACCTTGGTACTATACTAACATTGGGTTGAAATGGGTACTTATGAACTTCTTCCAAATTAAATTTGATCCTCGCGCGCGTCATCGTCTAACTTTCATAGAGTTTTCAGGCTCTCTGTAATTTTAGATAAATACTAATCACGCGTTCGGAAATAAACATGTACCTACGAATGACTAAACTTTTAATAACATCATGAAACTTTTCAGCGAGGCCCCCGAGGTGCGAGAGTTGCGAGATGCCTAAAGTTCGTCATTTTGTGTTAGTTATTTGATGTCTGTAGGTTCTAAATGTAGCATTTGCTACTCCATTTACCCTTATAAAAATATCCAATATCAATAACAAATTGTATGAATTTTTTTATAATTTATTAAATTAATTCACCTAGACGTTTATCCCCGCAGTTTTAGATGAGATAAAGAAGTAGATAGCATCCAGCAATATTGCCTAACTGAGGCAAGATAGGTTTATTTGGTGGAAAATTCTCAATAAACCGTGAAACAGGCGCTGTCCGTCGGCGCGTCACGCTCGACTCACGAACTAATAATCATGTTATCTCGGAGCGAGCTCGGTATTAGCTGATGGAGGGCACTAAACTGGCGGGTAACTTAATGAGTATCAATTAGTTCCCAAGTTATATTCAGTTGTATTAAAAACCTTTACCAGTCGCGTTATTATTCTAGTAAGGTTTTCTTGTGACAAATCTCATGTGTCCCATTTATAAGTGAGTCTCGTCTTGAACGATAGTTGCCGTCTTGAAATAAATTTGTTTTTTCTTTAACTACCTGTGCTTTTGTCTGGCAATACTCACTTGGGTCAGGCTTCCACCAAAGCAAAATCATAGATCCACCACTAATATGAGATCTATTCCGATTTTTTGACTAATCAACGTTCCCGTTTTGATTCCTATTAATCACAAATGAGAACAATGTAGAGCTATCGTCGACGACAAAGTAATTATGCTTGATGCAATGCATGCATAAGTGTTAGATATAATTACTAGGAAAAACTTAGTTCTCGTCGACTCTGCGGCCATACGGGAGCATAAAACTTTTACTAAACCATTTAACTTCGTTTAGGAAGTCTTTATTTCGCAGTCCGGGCTTTTTGCTTAACTGGAAATATTCATAACCTCATATTCCCTTACTTTGCTTCGGGCAAGATACCTTATTGGCCGTTCGGTAAATTTCTCATTAAAATTTTAAAGGATGTGCCAACTTCGTTATTAGGCGCAGGTAAATTGCCGTATTTAAACTTTAAGCTTAGATTACTTCGGTGAGTGAGTGTAGGGCATTGGCTATAACTTCACCTAAGAAGTGAAGTCCTATGTATGTGCGCTTCTATCGGATATGCTAATATTATGCTAACTATATTTTTTGATTAATTATACTACCTTTGAAGAAACTTATCCGAATAGGTATTACCGTAAAGCTTACCTTGAACCACTTTACTGAAACAAAGTACGCCAATACGTTTAAATAAGCGGCGCGACCGTAAAACTTAACGATATCGCCTTCTGTACTTAAAGTTATACCTACCAGGCCGACATAAAACGCGGAGGTATGTCACTACATATATTAACAATATTCAAGACAACAGCTCTTATTCCCGGTTTTTATGATTGTTTTTATTGCGTATTCTCCCTTCATATTTCTGAAGTCCTGGTAGTTAGAGCAGGGAATTAGAGCTTTGGAAGTTTGCGCAAAGGGCTGTTGGGACTCATTATTATTGTGCTGATTTTATTCTAAGATCAGTTTGTTTCCCGTCTGCCCTGTCGGGTGTCATTTACATAGATTCGTTCGTTAAATTATGCGCAATTACGACAAAATATCTACTTTAAAACAACTACAATATCGTCCGAGTTTCCTTTAAAAATTTGCTTTTTGCCCTAACTTTTTTTTATGTAGGTATCTACTATTCGTTCTAATTGCAATATTATATTGGACTTGTCAAGAGGAATCATTATGAATCCAAACTCGAACGGTTTCCTGGTAGACACTGAGGAGGTCCAACATTGCACCAGGCCTATGAAAAAAACTCATCTAGAGTCTTTATTAACAAAACGAACTTAGAATTGAGATCCATCTTGAGTGCGCTTTTTTATACTTAGGTTTCCACTCAATATAGAGCTTTAGTTATAACCAATGAGTATTTATTATTCTAATAAATTAATACAGTTTAGTTCGTTTTATTTATAAGAAACAACATAAATATCGGTGTGACATCGATAGTTACCACATTTCGCGGGAAAATACTTATTTGCTTCTTAAAATAGAGTATTTCTTCTCAGAATTATTCTTGGAATTCTTGTTATAATGATAAGACGCTCTTTCATAACGTATGCTTGTATATTTTTATACTTTCATATTTTCGCTAAAGTACCGTAAATTGGGTTCGTTTCTATATAAATAGCAGACTTACCAATTAGCGCTCTTTAAAAATTCATGACATTCGAGCTTCTTTCACGTTAAAGGGCGACGGAAGAGTATTAAAAGCATTTCGAAACGGATAAGGTATTTATTTACAGAAGTGTTTTACAGGAAATAATTATTAACAAGAGAGGTCTTATATGAGAAATTTCTTTACTTCAAATATACTTTTACTGAGACAAAACGTATTCGTAGTTACTCATAAAACATTTCATCTTATAAAATTAGGAACCTATTTTAATAACTAAAACAAACATTAAAATATCTCAAATAACAATTTATTTATTAAAATCTGACACTAGCGAAGCTGAAACTCGTATTTTAGACGAATAACTCAATATCATGCCAACCAATTTCTTGATAATTCTTTTTAATTTTTTTAGCTTGAAGTCGGTTTTCATATTTACTTTATTAATGATTATATTTATTTGTGTCTCATGTCATTGAAAGTTTGGCAGTGTCTGTTCATTGATGTATTGGAGTTGTAGTCCATTGTGGAGTCGCATCCAATAGTTTGGGATCGGTTTTCTGCTCCCCGGCGACGATGAGCGCGGCTCTGTATGCGGGATCACGCGCTCCCTCTGCGGTAACTAACGGTTGTCGATGCTACTAATTGAATATAATATGGCATCTTAAAGGAGTTTAGTATACGGTGATGTAACAGCATAAAATAATTTTCTTGTTTGAACATTTAAATAGTTAAATAAATGTTATCGATACTTCTGGCGTTATGTTGCCACCCTTTTTATAGCTTACTTCTGGGTACGGGTAC
>DWQL01000330.1:0-16262 GCA_018231265.1 Noctuana haematospila | reverse complement strand
AGGACGTCATTCATAATAGTCGGTACCGCGGAATGTTTTATGAAACGACAGTACCTACCGTCAAGCCGTCAAAAAGAGCACTTTTATGGAGTGGACTACTTGTAAAGTGTTGTAGAAGTCGACAAGAAAAGCCCGGGTGCGGGCGGTTTATACCCGTGTCAGCTTAAATCGAAATTCACCGTTGGCACTGCAGACACCACCAGTTAACTTGTAACTCACTTTTGATGTATCGTTGTTTTTGTATAGTTGGATGCCTTGTAAACATCAGACGGCAAAACTTTTGGGTCGAGTGTGCCATGGGTATATTATATGATACGAATAAAACTTTCCGACAACTACACCTGCTCGAGTTATCACTTCGGGCTTATCTTGCAGTTAATATAAAACATATTTAGCTACATGTGTTATATGTGTATGAACAACAAGATAAGCTTCAAGTTGTGTAACACATGACCTCGGTTCCAGGCAAATTTGTCGTAGGCGGAATAGTCACGGTAATAACTTGCACGGCAAAGAGGATATACGGATAGTGCTCTCCAGCGAAAATTGTCGGGCCGTGGATGTATCGTTTAAGTAAGTTTTACTAGTATGTGCTGCGAGGAAGGAATTGCCGGCTTTTGAATTCGTTCAAATACATTCTTTGAATATTTCTCTTTCTTTTTGTCGCTACCTCTAAAATTTATAGTCATCTTAGTTCTACTACTACTGTTATAATTTCGATGACACGATATTATATAAATATTAAAATATCTAGTTAATCACGCATATCTATTGTATTGAATTTTGAACACAGCACTATGGTGCTGTGTAAAAAATTCAATATAATCAATGATTGATAATAATGACAAATCCAATTAATCGTTGTAATATAATTATTAAAATACTATAATAAACAATGTCAAATAGAAGGTTTCGCGGTATGCGTGCACCGACCAATATTATCGAAATTAATCGAAATAATTACAGGCGCAAAGCCATGCGGTGTGCTCTAACCGCGTCCCGATTAGATTTGTGCAGTGCAGCTAAATGAATGGCGACACATTGAAGAGCGGCGTCATTGAGCGAAATTACAAGAGGGGAGGGTAGTAAAACAATGGCGGCGGACGGTTTACTGCCGATCCCGAGAGATAGCGCCACTGCAGCGAATAAACAGGGTGTAAAATCACCTGATATCATTTAATAGCTACTTGCAAACATGGGCCTTGTCTCTATATCTTGTTTTCAATAGAGGTCAATTTATTTTCAGCTGAAATCCTTTCCCTCATCTGCAACTCTTTTTTATGTAACTTTTTTCTATTTTATATTTATGGTTAGGGATCATTGTGTGGTCGGTCGGCTAGTTACATAATTACAGAATTTTATTTCATTTACTTTCAATTCACACGAGTAAACCTCGGTGTTTTATTTCTTTTAAAGACGAACACAATTGGAAAATAACGTTCAAGATTGCTTATTCCTGTAGAATAAAATGCTTGGTCATGCCCCATAAACCTAATAACCTTATTTGCACACAAAAGACTTTCAGCAAAAAAAATATTCTTTTTGTTTGTTGTTTGGTTCTTAAAATTATTATATTTTATACAAAAAGTTGCTGCGTTTTTAAATGTTGTTTACGGAATAGGCATTTTACATACAAAACTAGATCAAGTGTACGTCATCGATTTGAAGACAGTGAGCGCGCCACGTGCGTACCCGCTACGGTTTCCAAGTAACCGATGCCCACCGGGATTGTTTCTGAAAAATATACTCATGTTCAAAAAGGGGTTTCTTAGTCAATAACTATTACTTAGCTTAATAAATATGATAGGAAATTCAAGACATCATTTAGATCAAAACTAATCTTTATTATATAAATTCAATGATATGAACGTCTTAAAAGATATCAAAGAATTTAAAAAACTCGCTAAACTCAAAAGAGCAGACAGACGAAAGAAGAGCGAGTATAATTTTAAACGAAAACTACGGCTTATTATTTTCTGTTCAATTGTCCCGGTTCCATGCCTACAAATCTGGCAACCCTGCCCATTGATGTTGTAAGGTTAACATAACGTTCGGAGTCACGTATTCACTATCGTTATTTAACGTCTGTTTGCTCGTAACGAAATTCCTTAACAAATTACTTAACGCCTCATGCTGACAGATGTGAGGACATTACCTGCCTCTTTGTAATATCTATTTACAAATGCTGCTCTTTGAAAAGCTTTAAAAGTAGTGTGCCATTAAGTAAAAAACAAAGTTGTTATTTATAGCAACAATATTTTTCGTAATTTCTTCTTATTCTCTAATAAAGTATTCATTCTAACAATAGGCTTTTGTTTGAAGTTGTGGAGATGTTCCATGTAGCAACTTTTCTTGTCGACTGCTTGAATTAATCAGCCGTCGAATCGACTGAGGCAGTTCCCCAATTAGAATGGAGTGTAGGGTTGACACGAAGCGTTTGGGATCAGCTGCATTTACAACTGACAAAGGCCAAATGCCGTAATAACGGACGCTTTCGGACGATTTGTGCTAAATTAAGTTTAGCCGGAGCAGTCTGTCGAACCAATTCCAGTCGATTTTGTATCACGGTCAAAATACAAATACAATTTACGTAATCAATCACACATGGTGGTATTGGTGGTACATTTGTAACGACTCCTGTTTACGATAAAATCCGTAGTGATTTTATCGTACAATACAGAATAGAATGTGTATTAAGTACATCGAGCTCAGAATCTTCATTTGATTTCATTTAATCGTTTGTTACGCTGAACAAATATCAGATAAGTGTAAATGTGCTACTCTTAATTATTTACGCTGACTGTTGACCTCTCTACAGTACAAGTATACGATATTTATTCGTTTCTTTTATTAATTACCGTCTATATACTACTATATAGTAATATTATTTGTGAGTGTCTGCTCAATTATTTTTTAATGTATTACATATAAGTACCTATAATATACTAGTACTTTTATTTTAATACACTCTTACATCGCGGTTTTTTTATTAATAATAATCGATGTAGGATGATAAGAAAAGATGTTGAGCGCGTTCCCCGGTCGATTTCTTGGGGTTTTATGTAAATGTCCGTCGATAAACCGAGCTCGGGGCGCTCATTTGCATTCATAGGCTCGTAACCCTTGCTCGCTCGTCCTCCTCTCATGCAGCCTCATCCGCCGCCCAGCGTAAAACATGCCTCGCCTTCAGCACAATAATTTACGACTCCCCATGTGATACGGCTACGTCCAGCCGTACGATATGAGTTTGCCGATGAACAGTGTGAGGTCGCGGTGTTGCCGTTCGATTTACATATTATATTAAAATCGCCGTCGCCGGATCCTCCATCCGACGTCGCCACCGGCCGTTACGCTCCAACTTTTCTCAATTTTTCCGCCCATAAAACGCCCGAAACGAAACTTTCCCCGGCCGTCGCGTGAGGTCGAGTGTAAATAGACTTTTTATAATGTACTTAGTCACTCGGTCGCCCCCCAGCGATAGGACCTCCTTTAATAAGGACGTTATGTTTTACTATACTTTCCGAGGAAATTGAGTTCATTAATAATAATGACCTAGAATTATTTGAATAGAATGTACCTACACAGTGAAGCGAATTATTTCATCGACGCTTTCAGACTTTGTTTGTTATGAATGACTTTCGGCACTCAATCACGCAATTCGTGAAACTTGATCCACGACAGGATACCTAGTGTTACCGAAGTCATAGGCAGAATTATATATAATAGAATTTAAATTATGAATAATATATTACAAACAAAGGTGAACGTAGCCAAAATAATCGCAAACATTGACATTCGATTTATGCTTTTTTCTCATAATTTGATATAGGTAACAATGAAAACTCATTTCATATACGAATTTCGCCTACAAATGGCGGCAACAAAAAACTATCAAAACAATGGCGGTTCTTTAATAAATTTCAATATTCTTTTTAAAGTTAACGGTTAAATTGTCGACCCGTGTAATGCAGTGGTTACCATACCGAGCCATCATACGAAGAGTCCTGGGTTCGATTACAAATGAAGAATTTAAATATTTTATAGAAACAGTATTGGTCCACTTTAGAGCAGCGTGGTGGAGAATGCTCCAGGCCTTCTTCGGTTGTGGGGAGAGAATAGTGCCCAGCAGTGGAACATAAAAAAAAGGGTTGAATGCATAGAAACAGTAATGTACCTATTTAAGATTACAAAAGTTGGTCTTATTGCTACAATAGCAATTTTTTCCAGTTAGCATTTAAGAAATTTAAAATCAAATAACAGGTTAAAATAATTGTGGGTACAGCACAATATTCCGCTGTAAAAATGTTGCACAAAAATGCACTATATTATGATACCCGGTTGTTTATCACACTAGTGCCCGGTGCGTCAACACGGCGGTAGCAAGCTGCAGCGAGCTGTAGTAAACAAACTCGAACAAGAACTTAGTTATACAAGCATAACGGCGGTGCAGACGAGACGCTTTCAGCTCAGCTTTGGGTACTTTAACAGTACAGTGGTTGTATCTTTCTAATGTATTATCTATCACCATAGCGTGTAAATATGTATGTATATAATGTACTCCCTCATAACTCGCCGTGAATCAAGTCTTGTAGTAAATTCTTGTTTCGGTTTGGAATGGTGAATGCTGAAGTTACGTAATTTGAGGCGGCCATCTCAAATCTCAATCCTCATGAGTAGCGACGCGTCCACATATGATCTTAGATAGGAATTCTCTTCTATTTGAGGTGGAACGTGGGTGTCCATTTCATTTATCTTATACCTCTGGCAATTCTCAAAGTGCTTGTCTTGATAGTCATTCAGCTCCTTTGATTTTATCTAATCAGATCAAGAATTGTCTATATATTGGCTAGTATGAATAATATTAAATTATTCACTTTCACTGTAACATAATTGTATATAGTCAATAATGTTAATATTGCATTGCGTCCTTCGGAGTCTTTCACTAAATCATTTAACTATTTGGAAGCAATTGAACCGTTCTTAGTATGCGCTGGGCTTAATAGCTTTAAGTGCATTTATCAGCGTCTACTTGCTTACTTGCCTCATCAATGTTGTATAGATATTGCTCAAGGCGTCATACCTAACTCATATTTTGCCACAATATAACGTTCGAAACTGAACATGCAATGTACGCTTGCTCTTAGTATGACGTACTCGTATGAGTTGATAGCGTCTACCAAGTGTGCAGTTTACCCGCCACACCTGTTCAAACGACTAACTGCCTCGACCTTGCCACTATACCGCATTGCCTCTAGAGTGCAATATAGTTATAGCCAAAACCTACTTTACTGTCGAACATTAAGTGACTTAATAATTCCTCCTTTTAACCCGAACCTTCGTAATGAAGGGACAGATTTTAGAATTGACTCCAATAGTTAAATGAGACCGATTGAGTTTAATGTGGACGGACTGTGTGGTTTCGGAGTTATTACGATTACAGGATATTCCAATTATTAAAACTAATTGTAAAAAAAACTATTACCTATTAACCTACTTAGTAAAATACCACGAAAGTGATTTTTGAAATATATTATATAGTAGTGAAACGGACTTGAATAAATAACGGTCGAATTTCAACACATAGATACTCGTAAACACTAAGTATAATAATAACAACCAAAATATCATGCGGCCGTTGACAGCTAAAGTACATCGATGGAAGCTCGCGTGACACTCCTTCCCTTAGTCGGGTGGTCACCCCACTCGTTAAAACTTTCTGAATTTGACGCACATTTGCAACCCTTTTTAATATTTTTGTACAGCATACATTAGTTGATGGTCGCTGTCTACGTTATATTCTCTACTAATTCGACTGAGAAATTTAGATTTGTATACGTCCTTTTGCTTCAATTCCAACTGCGCGTCGCCTTTGTTAGTATATCCTATGACTTAGCCGTATTAGCGAGTGGATCAGCGAACGGTCGAAACGCTGGCTCGCTCGGCGGCCGATAGCGTCAATCTAACGCTCAATTAGCCGAATGCGATTATCCGATTCGGATCCAGAATCGCTCACTCCTCCGCACGCCGCGCTGCGACGAGCGCACAAACTTTATTAATTAAGCCGTGTCTTATCTCTTGTTAGCACTCATTCTATTATTTGTCTTTTCACCGCTCATTTCCATAATTTCATCGGCTGGTAATTACTTACCACTAAAGCTGAGAATTTCTCATTGTGTTTGCATATTTTGTCGCCGTTTGCCTTGTAAAGTTTACCACTCGAAGAAGCCGAGTTAATATTGACGTACATGATATTCAACTGCCGGCTTATCTGGAGCGACAGCCTTTACTCATAAAAACAGCTGCATTTTGTTTATAAAGGGTGCTTTTGCGAGCTTACGTCCGTCTACTCGAATATGGGCCGGTGCGGTAGTTTGACCATTGTTTTCTGTTTCTGCTAGAAATGGCTTTTGTTGTTAAAATGATGTGTCAGTTAAGGAATACGAAAGGGTGAGAGTGGAAAGTGGGAGGAGTGCGGGTTCCATTCTCCCCCCGCTGTGTGTTTAATTAGCTTAATTGACATCGCGAGGCGCGGTGTCCGAGCGTTTGTTTGCGCTATCGCATTACCCTAGCAGACGACGCGCCATGCCGCCGCCACCGCGCTCTCATCATCGCCGACGCCATTACGAAAGGATTTAATCTGTCATAAACTTTTGACACCTTCCATATTAACTCGATGTTGCAGCTAGCACCGACTAAGTTTCGTAAACACTATCGTCATTTCATAACATGCTTAAACTAAACAATATGACAACCTTTCCGACACGAAATTTCTCGTACCACTGTAAGTGTGAGTATGTTGCGACAAAGCACGATGCCGTCTGTGGATAGGCCCGTACGGAATCTGTTAAATGCTTAGTCAGCATGGTGGCATGCGGCGCCACCAACCTACCTATATCTAAATCCTGACTCCGCTCTTCCACCGCCCCCGTGAAACGGTAAAACTGCTACGAAATTTATTTTATTCTTTAAGTGGTCCCGAATAAATTGTACTACGTACGTGAACTGACTTTTGAGAACCCTTTATGTTATGGGATTTGGTGAATTTGAAAAGGTGCTGCAAAATTCTGAGTATGCTATCCAATAGTACAAGAACTTATAAAGGTACACATACTTAAATACAAAATTGTTATTCGTACGCCAAAGCAATAAAAAATAGTGAAGTTATTTTGGAGCATTATTCTCGTGTTTCTTCGTCGTTAACTTATCTATCAACTCGGTAAAAGTGAACTGGGACAAGTTTACCGATCGGTTTCTGCTAATGAATATCTCCACTCAGCGCCCGTCATACGTAGACGCGTGTGATTAATCTCGCCCCGAACAAAGGAGTCCGATTCTGCGAGCCCTCCACGCAATCGATCATCCACCTCCTCGAATAAAAATAATAATAAATAATAGGGTGCCAACGCCATTGTTGAAACATGGCTCGCGTGTAAGTTTTAGCTGTTCGTCCCATAGCGATATCGAACAAATTGAAAAATGAATTTAATCACATACTAGGTACACCGGCTCAATTCAGTCCCGTTGATTACCAGTCTCGGCTTGCAATTCATCGTGAAAGCTATAAACAATCATACTTAAGTACCTACAATTTTACGCTTCGACATAAAATAGCATACACATAAATATGACTCAACTAATGTGTTCCGTAATTGATTTGATGTGCTATCAATAATGTTAGAGACTTCTTCATGTAGCTACCACTTCTTCTGTTGCGCTGCCGCCTCGGAGTCGCGTTCAGCACATAAATAACTTTATATGAGCGCTCTAAATCTCATTACAGCTACTGTAATAGCTTCCAAGGCTCCACTGTCGGCTGTGACGGGAATATAAAGCGAGCCTGATTTATTCCTTCAAATTAACCGCATCATTGTACAGCGTAGAGCAAGTTTGAGCAATAAAGGCGAGAAGATACGGGCATTATCGAGGCAATACCGATACAAAGCAGGCACCGGGCCACGAAATGAGAGGACGCTATAAGTATATAGGAAAGTCACGACATGTACGAATATCCGATGCGAGAGGCTTACTATTTTTCACGTCTTATTCGCTGTTAGCTTCGAAGGCATCCGCTGAAAAATCGAACGGACATGAACGACGAAACCACCGCCTTCGGCGTCGCGCCGCTGCCGGCCACGCCGCTACCCGATAGCGTAATACCGAAACAAATGGCCTCCTTTGTCGTCTTTTTATTTTAGATACGTGAGTTATGTTTCAAAGATGCTTTTGCAAGACGACGTTCCGACGCTTATAGATCGATGGGTGGCACGATAAACGTACTGTGAACTTTTATTTCGCAAGTGCAAACAGCAGCGATGAGAAAAGTTCCATCAAACAATTTATGTTTTTTTCTATTCTTTATTTCATTCAGTATCCGCTAGAGAATCACGTTCAATCGCAACCTTTTAATTGGCGGGCTCTAAACTCGGTGAACGCGGCCGGCACCGCTTTGGCCGATTCATGCTCTATCAACAATTTCAAATAAAAGAAGGTGAATAATAAAGTAAAATTTAAATGAATGTAAAGCGAAATTTACAGAAATTAATTGGACTGGCGCGGCGTTAAAAATGTTAAAAGATGAGTACAACTGCGGAGTTTAAGTAGTAAAGCATGTCTTATTTAAAACATTCACATTGTGAGCTGGCTGGCGTTGTCACTAAAGACGGCAGTGGATGGATTAAAGTGAGTTAGTGCACCAGAAATACAGCTAGTGTCTGCTAACCAATATATTCTCCACGGTTTGTATAAGTGGATTTGTTTCAACTGAGCGGGCGCAGTTTCCATGTTAAATCATGAACTGGGCCTAATTTTGCCCGATGCATCTACCGGCAATAATCGGCATCCTACTCGTACTAACAGAAACCTGTATATTCCGTTAATTTGAATCACTTTATTTGCAACAGATACGCTTACGAATTTGCCTATGAATATTTTAGTGGAAAGAACTATACCGACATAATTTCTATGTCTAATATAAAAGAAATATTGTGTTTTGGTCAGAAAGAGCTAGCGACGCTACGGAGGGAACACTTGTGATATTGGGAAACCTGGGTCATTAATGTAGACTCTCAACGTTTCTGACCTACAAATTTGCTACTTCTTTCCTTTATAATAAAATAAATACTTTTATTATTTTATAGAATAGAAACGTTTAATTCGTTAGGTACCTATTCTAAAAGTATGCTTCAATTATTTGAATTATAGCATTCGTTCCGCTATAAGCGTTCATCGGCTTATGTATATAGCGAATCGATGAATTCAATTTAGATCGGCGGCGACCGTGTCGTAGCATTAGCGGCGCACATCGATCCGTTATCTCTGTTTCCGAACAAAGAGAGATGAAATTTTAATCGGTCGCGTTGTCTAGCATCGCAGAAGTTGGCCGACACGCCGGCGCCGGCGGTCCGCCCGCCCGTATTGTAATGAGCGGGCTCCGGCAGCGGGATGCGGCACGCCTGAATAAAACATGTGCCCGAGTGCCCGGAGTATCGCAGGTGACCCCCGCACTGGAGCGCCTTCTCATCAAATTGTTATGATGCCGATCAATCTACTGAAATTCCTCTCAATGGTATACCTCCGCTTTTATACAGATCTACCTACTGAAGTTCTTAACAATAGGAAACTTTGTTATGATTTGATTACAATAGAACTACAAGTAACTCTCTTACCTACCTTTTCTTAGTAGCCACTATCCGTCTGACGATGAACATGGCAGCATAAATGGTCATTGTTATTGAAATCTGCTGATTACTGTACGGCTTTAAATACTGTGACAAATTTATTTATTCAAATATGTAGAGTGCATTTCTGTGCAACCCTAAAACAACAGGGAGGACTGCGGGTGAAAATCGGTAGATATAAAGTTTATTACGCGGTCGGTCGGCTGATTTAGCCCGAAAAATAGCTTCGGGCGAGTGCATGATACGAGTTTGTATGTCATGTGCGATATTCATGTCACGTGTAGGTACAAACCTGACGTTTAATTGAATGAAATTCAAATGCAGGAATAACGCGTAAACTCTATCCGCGCTAACATTACTTGTACATGAATTAAGTTATATTTGAACTTGAATGTGCATAATTAACATTGTTCCTATTTGAACCTTCACTCTTAATGTCTGAGACATAAGTTTTGAAAAGTCGGGATTCGAAGGAGAAATAAAATAATGTTAGGTAAGTGGGCTTAATATCAAATGTTGGAGATCTCGTTTTATAAGTTGTAAAGTTGTTTTGGAGGGTTTTCGCGAAGAGTTCGATGCTACGGCAGCAGCGGCGGCGACTGCCGGCAATCTCGTTAAAATCTACGACGGAACTCCGCAATGGCGCTCTCCGACCATCCGTGAAATCATATGCTACGATTAATACGGCTCTACGTACATTCGCCTAATTATATTGCATGAATGTGAAAACTTGCTCCCGACTAAAATTATATTCTGTGTCTACGTCTGTTCGTTTGTGTGCGGCAGCGTAGTCTGAGTTAGTTATTAGTAGATGAATGCAGTGCAACATTGTTATAAGGAACTTTGACTTAATAAGTTAACATAATTTGTTTCACGTAATTCATAGTCGTTTTACAGCTTACAGGTTCAGCACAATAAAAAGGTAGGTATTGCGAATAATATTTAGTACATCAGATTCTTTTTGTTCAATGACTATTTATAACGGATAATATCAACATTTCTTTGATAATAAACAGCTCAGACAACAACCCTGCTCCAATGCGGATTCGTGGAAGAGAAACTTATTGATTAAAATATAATACCAAAGTGGAAAATCATGTATATACTGTTACAGAAAGTTGCTACCTCTCTCAGAACTAGTGTTTCATTATAAACTTATTTAGATAATAATAACTACTCGACCGTACATTCGGGACGTTGATTTCCGTGACAGTGGAGAGCACGTAGGCAGTAGGTGCTCAGTTGTACTCGTAGCTGTCCACTTGGGGCGTCGTTAGGACGCGAGGGTGGCTCCTTATCGCGTACCGCGAGTAATGACGCCTTCGATCGCTAATGGCCTCCGTGGGCCCACTTAGATACGCAAATGAGCATCGACGAGCCACTCCATGCCGATCACGCCCACACATCGTGTCGGTTCACTGAAAACTGTCTTAAATGTTATTTATGTGTCGTTTCCTATGACAAATACTGAAGTTTCCGGAAGAACTGATTTGCAAATTATGTTATTAGGTATAAATTTACGAGTATATATTATGTATGTAATGAATGTTTGACTAATGTAGCTTGTCTCGAAAGCAATATATGTAGGTACGTCAATTTTACATAGTTTTGGCCAATAAGCAAACTGTCACAATCATTATGTCTATAATATTCCGACCTGGAACATCAAAGGAACCTTCTAATAAAAATTTCTGGTGAAATTACATGTATCCAAAATGTTTAAACGGTCTAACAAGATACGTAACGGGCGCCGTAACTGCACCCTCAAGGGCGATCGTCGCTAACGATCGCGGACCACTTAGCGCGATACGGACCCATCCTCGGTGCTCCAGCCCAAAATAAATTTTGAATATTTATACGCGACGTCTAAATCGGCCGACGGTTTTCTCGTAACCCCGGATTCTCCTACGAAAGCTGATAAGAGTTTGAAATTGTATGCATATTTGAATAGCGTGTAAGAATTACTAATTATTATGTTCAGCACATGAGCATAACATAACCAATTTTGTTATCTTGAAAAAGTTGTCTTAAATGTTCTGATATTATGTTCCTTCATTGTTTATTTTGAAGATTAAAATGTTTTTCTATACCAATGACACATTTGTTATTGAACGGTAAAAACAGATCCCTTTTAACTCATCTTGTGACACACGTCCTCTAGAGGATTAGGCTAATCCTCTTGTCTAGCGTTCATCCGCAGCCCACTGACACATTCTTCAACTAAACATTACCCCCAGCTTCGCTAAAATTACAATAAGAAAATTTCTCGTTAAATAATCCTATATAAAACATGGAAACAAGTGGGCCCGACGTGATGATAAAGTCGGTATAATATTCAAACATTATTGCACAAAATCAGAGGACGTGAACAGGCAGCTACAAAGCTTTAAGTATTCCTTGAAGGAAAATCGTCGTGTCGTTCGCGTCGTTTGTCACGTATAATGTTCGGATATAAAATTTTATTCTACTTTAGAACAGGGACGAACCAGGCGCCCGTCGCTGTCCGGCCTCGGGCTTCGTAACGCATTGTATTGTATTTTTATACAACGTTACCCCCAG
Organism: Noctuana haematospila; assembly: GCA_018231265.1. Lineage (NCBI taxonomy): Eukaryota > Metazoa > Arthropoda > Insecta > Lepidoptera > Hesperiidae > Noctuana > Noctuana haematospila. Next base: position 4,026 of record DWQL01000330.1, on the reverse strand, counting down.
CTTTATTGTGCCGGTACTGATGAACGTATGACACAACAACAGGAAATTATTTTCTTCTTACCAACATTTAACTTAAATAGCTTATGTTTGTTTCAACAATTACGGATTGTTTGCTTTATGGAGCAAATAACTTCGTATTATCGTCATCTTATGATTAACACTATAAACAATACAAGTGCAGTATTCTAAAAGAAGTCGAAACAATAGAGTGCCGCCAGGGTGGCGCCCGCCCAGCTGTAAACCAACTGCATTATTGTAATAAATGTTATTGCTTCTCATAACTTTATTTATGAAGGTTTTCCAGAGACTCGTTGCTGTCGGATCTTTAATAAACTAACCAAAAATTATCGATAAAGATAAAGACCATTATTTTATCATTACTGCCGTAGATTTATTTTCATTTGTGTACAGCAAAACGCGGTACCCAAAATTGCCAAAGTCTTAGCAAATATCAGAGTTATTATTTCTGCTCCACGTAAGAAGCAAACACAAAGCAAAATAATCTTATTTTTATATTTCAAGAAGATATGGCCGATATTGTGCAACGTTGAGATTTCGCCAACTCATGAGAAAAGTTAGCTTCGCTTTCTAGTATTATTTTCTTTGGCGACCTTTTTGATCCGAACTGTACCTACAAGATTACTGAACCTACTCGTACGTAGGTACTCCATACATAGCCATAACCACATACTATGGTCATTTATTAAAGTTCACTTTAAGTACATTTAATATTTGCCGAGATAATATTATGACCAAATAGTCGTTATTTGCATATTAGTATGCAAGTAATTTCCGTTTGAAATTGGACCTGAAGTAGTTAGGTAAACACAATGCTAGAGCCGTTAATAAATCAATATGAAGGGCGTATTAGGTGTAACCCTAATGTACATACATATCAGATTGTTGACACATACATAAGTTGTATGTCGGCCATTAGCAAAGCTTCAATGCTTCCGTAATTAAACGGTGCATGTCACTGTAGCTCGTCATGGTTGAACTTATTCCGATTTTCTATAGACAGTTGCCTCGAAAGTCAATAGCATATACAATATACAAATACACACAAATTTATCTTTAAGGTCTAGCTTTCTTCCAAATCACACGTGAATGCTAAGAACAAAGTAATTAAACATTTTTGGTAATTGAGGTGTAGGTATATTATGGTATGTAGGTATGTAATTTACAGTTTCTCAAAATTGTTGTCATATTCACGTTAATAGAATCAAGTAATAGTATAATATATTTATTCACGAGTATTATTATGTGCATTCCATGTAGGTAATTGAAATTCGAAAATTGCACGCTTCGAAAAATGTTTACGATTGAAGGCATTCAAATGGAATTGTTGGAAAACTCGTAACACGTTAGTTGATTACACGGTGCGGTACTACGATGTGAGACTCGTGCGGCGGTCTGGGAAGGCGGTGCAGGCTGATTTGTATGTGTATCAGGTCCGCGCGGATGCAGGGGGCGTCTCCGAGACGTTCGCCGCAATTTTTCAACGCTTCGACTTCGTGTTCGGCAAGTCGAGCGCGGCGCACTGCAGCCCCAACCTCCCCGCCCGCGGCACCTGCTCTCGCGCCGAACTACCCACTGAAACTTTAATCCCCAATACTGCACCGCACGAACGCGCGCCGACGCGACGCTATGTTTCAATTAATTCGACCATCCATTCCCCAATGAAACTTCCCACCGTTTAACTCCTAACCCCGCCACACTCAAACATATACCTCCACGTCACGCTGCACCGATCCGTTGACGTTATTCGAAAAGCTCTCCATAATTCATGTCAAATATCGCACGAAGAATGTTTATTGGAAACTTGCGAGAGAAGCTAATGTCAGTTTTTAAAGCGCGATTTATTGCGATTCTTGTTTTAGAGATAAAAGCGTTATTTTCGCAAGAGCGCTGGCTGTCGCGGGCCGGGAATAAGTTTTGTCGAGTGCACGAACGAGCACATGGAGCGAAATAATCGTCAGCGCTTCGGGTTCATTTGTCGCTGCGGGGCAAGGGGCGTCGGTATTCGGATGATTGTCGCCTAGCATCGCTTAATGAACGTTCTCTATTACCCGTGATCTCGAGGGAGCTTAATTCTAACACGTATGTGCAAAGTTGGTATTTGTCAGCCCTGTAAATTTCGCAAATTAAATTTTACGTCTTGACATTTAATTTAATTACTTATCAGGCCTTTGAATAATTAAATTAAAAATGGAAATATTGTAGAATTGGTAAATAGTAAGACATTACTGAATTTCATATACAAAAGCTTTAATATCGGACATGATTCATGATTGAAAATATATTAACAAAGTAATAATGTATATGTAAATAGTAAAATGGTCTTATAAAATAGTCCATTGCTATAAATTCATTATGATCACGAGACAACCCTGTACAGAATTTATCGGTTCATTTCTTATTCTTATTGCGAGCGAGGCCGGGCGGCGCACGTGTCCGCCGCTGCTGAATCAACTTAACCCTACTGGCTCCCCGCAACTGAATGAACTTAATTCGATTACGATTGTATTAAACCCCGACCACTCTGCCGCTTAATGACCGAAAAGAAATGAAGTAATTTCGAACCGAGAACCGTTATTTCCACCGACGTCGACAGAAAACGTATCATCCGGCTACGGGTTGATAGGACCCTTTGTCTTCTTACGTGATTAAATTTAATAGTAACTTTAAATAGAACTTGCTAAAGTGTGCATCATTATAAAGTTATACCTATCCCAATTTCACGAAATGAAAATATTACACGTCCGCTATACAGACAGAAAGTTTTTGTTTACTTTTGTCTGTCTGACGTGGAAAGACTTTTGATCGCTTTCTCACTATTGTGTGGCTCATAATTCGGGGAATGTTTCATTTTAGTCCGACAACAGGAAGTAAAGAACCGTGGCAAAATAAGTGTACTTTTCATATTTCATTTTTGGACATTGACACGCATGGTTGAGGTCGAATGTAAGTTTACTATATAACATTGTAAACATATAAAATATCGCCGCCCGAAATGTTAATTACGCAACATAAAAGTGTTTAGTTTTGTTGCCACAAACAATAAGCACCACTCCCGTCCCGTGGTTCGGGAATGTGAGTCATCAACTGGCTCTAATTAAACTACACGCGTTCGGAGGCAAACATTCGATCAGATAAAGTTGACGCTAGCCGGCCCTGTTTATAAAAACCACAAGAAACTTTGCACGGCGAGGTCGCACCGTAGAGACAACTGGCGCCGCGGAGGCACAAAGTAATTAGATAGCTGTTGTGCTATTCACTTGTTTAGCGCTTTCCCGACGAGCGACCGTTCGCTCTTATGTTTAATTGCAACCCAAACCGTAACGGACAGCGGCATCGTTTTTGTGCGACCCCAATGAGACGAACCGCGCATCCTTTTAATGAGCCCCCACATCTCCCCAGCCGCTCGCCTCCAAACCCAGAGCTTCGGTACTGATCCGACTGGTCTTAAATTGTCACTTGTATACGAAATGTTATTTGTCGAATTCTCCAAAGCTAAGTTAAGTTATCCAAATCTACGAAAAAAGTTCTTCATAATAGGTATAACAAACGTATTACATAAAACGAATTTTTTTGGTAATATACTAGGTAATTTATACTGTCCACGTTTCGACACAGATTCTAGCATTTCTAACTATGTACCTAGTACTTATTAAAGTTAACAAAATCTATTCACGACAGATTCACTTTCAGTCTTGAACTCTGTCGATATAAATGTTAATTGCCTTTTTAATATTCATCATCCGCACAGTATCCGTGCCAGTAATTTAAATAATAATCCATTTATTTTGTATCGAACTGTAATATTATCAAAAACGTTATCATAAAACGCATTGTCATAAGACTTTAATGTTCATTATGCTAATTGCACTCAGTATACGGAACGCAAATATTTGATTTTTGTATTTAATTTATTTAAATATCCACGTGTAGGTGTGTTTCCGATTTCCGTCAGTTATTCTGAGCATGTTAATAAAAAGTTGTTCGTCTACTATGCGAAGGTCTCAC